>KZ346342.1:16354-30758 GCA_002352805.1 Teladorsagia circumcincta | reverse complement strand
TAATCTCCTCAGTTGTTTGTGTCCTTATTTTTGCTGTCGCTCTGTATTTTCTTTCCGTTGTTTCTTTTTCAGTTCCATGTTTTTACCTCAGATACTCTGGTTTTCACTAACATACGCGTCGCTCAGCGTTTTCTGGCAAAAAGCCATTTATGGATTGGCATTTTTTTCTGGCGTTTATGTAGTATAGTTAATGCACAGGGTGTGTGAAAGCTTCTATGTATCATTTGATCGAAACATTCAGCGCCAAAAATTATGGGGATGTTTCCATTTCTGCCAATTTTATTTCTACTTATCAATATTTATCTCTTTCATTTTTTGTACATTTCATGACCGATGACTGTGACATTTTGTGATAAAAAAATTTATGGAGTATTTATCTGTTCAATTTTACACCCATTTGATTAGGGTTCTCTTTGGTTCAGCAGACAGAATTAAAAGTGAGTGAGACCCAATTTCACTCTTCGTAGATCCTTCGGCTTTGGTGTTTATTTTGATGTGATTCTTATAGCATAGAGTTGTTTAGGTGAAAAACCTAATCTATTGGCTCGACATGAGACCAGAACGTCTTTTTCAAAGATCTAATTGTGGGTGAAGGTTTGAAATCTTAAACGGCAAAGCGCATCCCCGCCCTAGCATTCCCGACAAAAACTTAAGGTGACACCCCCAGCAGAAGTCGTGTTGATGAATCTATCTATGGCATATAGTAGCCCACAAGCTGCGCCGTTGTCACAGATCGGAAGTGCGCAAAAATGGCGCTATTGTCTTACGAAGTCAGCATTTGGCGCTAATCCTAACATTCGGACGAGATACCACGCTCGCACTCCATGATACGCTACTGCATTACGGCGTTGCGGCTAATTCAAATACGCGCGGGTTAGTGCGCGTCAGTTAAACCAGGGAACAAGCGAGTTCGCACAACTCGTCCGGCGCGCCCCTTCCTTGTTTTAGAGGATACTTATTAATGGCTTCACCGACGGTTTTCCCTGCATACATTATCATTTTTAGTCAACTGGGTATCCATAAATACATTATCGACCGAAATTTACCCTGGGGGTGTTTTTTCAAGAAGAATTTTACGTGTTATGTAAGTAGTTCGTAGTGCGTGCGAACGGCAGGAGGTCATTTGTAGAGGATAAACGCCATTTTCGACTTATCATTCTAGGGTTTTTTGCGTGAATCCATAAGGCTTCCAGAGCTTTTCTGGCAGAATGTCAGTCTCGTACGGTAGGATATTGCACATTTCCAGACTTGAATCGTTCCCACTTCCCACCAAAGATCAGCGGCCGGTGCTGTTAGGTTGTTGCGCCTTTCATCAGCAAGATATTCTTTAATCCTTACACTACGACCCTTTCGAAATGGAGATATCAGGATATTCCGCATGGTAACTATCTTTTTGGCAACGGTCATTCATCTTTAGCAATATGGCTGACGTGCGCAGGATTCGACGTAAAATTTGATGCGCGGACCATACGCGCGGTAGCGTCCACTCTTGTCATCACGCCTTCTCAGCCCCATTGAAATTTTTTGAAAAATTTGTTATCACTTCGAATACCATGATCAAGTACACATTTTACAATAATACAGGCCCAAACTTTAGGATTATTTGAAAACCATTTGGGGTGTAAATCCACTGTGCTGTGACATGCGCTAGGACTTGTGCATCAGTCAAAGATTCAATTCATTCACAGTAACTCGCCCTGACTTTTGACGACTTGCGAGAGCAAGAATTTCAAACTTACCTTTTGTGGACGATTCCGCCATCAAGTGGGCGCTTCTGTGTCTATAAGTCCGAAAAGTGTGGTGGTGTCTTTGACTACGGAACTGGTAAACATAGGTACCAGCAGTAGCAAAAGGTTAACACGTACTGCTGGAGTCCTTCCAGATTCCCCGTTGTACGTGATGTTACATGCTTGACCATTCATTTCGGGGGATCACGTCTCTTCTGGCACAATCCCCTGCTGAACCACACGGGTATACGAAGCAATGTTCTGATACACACTGCTCATTGTAGAGTGCCTTCCTCAAGAGTTGGCGTCTGGTGTTGAAATTAGAAATCCTGAATTTGAGATTTTTTGGCTGTTCTTCCAGAATGCTTGCCAGAAACGCTAAGAGAAGAATCTCCAGCGTAACTGACAGGGGTTAGCTGTTAGAAGATACTTCTCAAAACTTGAGCCAAGTAAGGACTTCGAGGAGGACGGATGTGGTCGAAACGTTTTGCCGATTGATAAAGTCCCACATTAAAATTAAGAATGACCATAACTCGAAATCATCTTTTATGGAGAGGAGGAAAAAAGCCTAGAAAGGCTTTATTTTTGTCATCTAACGGCTAGCGAAGTCTGCACTACAATTCTCGACCACAAGTGATGACGGTTTACAACTGTAAATCTGTTACAAAAGTAGCTTACAAAAGTAAATCTGTTAACTAGTAGCTTGTAATGTACGAGCAACACATTTCTATGTAGAATATATTCTGATGAAGGAGTGCGTATGTGGGTCGCACGAAAAGCTTTTCAGAAAGTGAACATGGTGCGGTTGGGTGCGACTTGAAAAGGGGACACCGCAATTGTGTCTGCCCCAGTTCCAGGCAGGTTGACTAATCTTCATTTCCTCGCCGTTCGTGGACGACCTTTGATTATCCGGCTGATCTCGGTATGGTTTATTCGACAGTATAGACATTTTGAAATTTCCTGAAAGCTCCAATTTATTCTTCTAGATCTTTCCCCTTTACTCTCGTCATGGTTCTCTTGGAGACTTTCTACAGTGTTATCGAATTCCTGCACATCACATACGCCTATGTAATCGAATGCGATGATGATGTGCAACTGACGCTCCATAAACGATACTATAGCTCTGAGACGATAAAAAATCATTTCTATCTTTGTATTGATTTATTGATTCATGTTATACAAAGCATACCAATATGGGTAGAGAACCCCGTCTGAAGAAGAAGTGTTGATCGCCAGTTTTGGTAATATTTTCTTTACCGTATTTAGATGGATAGTTCAATTCGATTTGTCACGCGTTGAAGTGGCTTCGATTGGAATAGTTGCGGGCTCATGAACTGGTCAAGCGGCCCTGGCAGTGGGAACCGGTGGCGATGCTGGGCCCGGGTGATCCCCTCATCAATGATTCACTCTCACCTGTCCTGCTTTAATAACCAAATACACGACCTGCATGGTCAGTGGGTCGAGTGGAATTGGTATACGGCCGATTTCAGGAAGGCCCATGTCGGGGATTAATACGATCAGGTCAGGGTAGAGTCATGGCGGGGAAAACGTCTTCACCCATTAAACCCCTTATAATTGAGTACGATGCGAGCACTCTTCGGAGCAAGCCCCAGGAAAAACATGGTGTATAAGAGCGCTCAATAATGAGGTAGGAAGTGTGGAGGGCGTTGAAAGTGAAAAAATCAAAAAGATTATAGAACTCACTAAAATTGAGGGCCTAAACTTACCGCTAAGTCGGCCATGGTACGACGGTAAGAAACAGCGAAACAGATAAACGAGAATACGCAAAAGACCACGCTCTCAAGAAAGGCCACAAATGCACGGTCGCTGCGCAGAAGGGACTACCACTCATTTCCGCTAATCGGAGGGGGAGGGGGAGAGGGGTTGGTAAGACCCAAGTGCGCTCTCGCCCAATTCCACCCTGTGTGAACTGCACATCGGGAATCTTTGCGAACACCTCTTCTCTACTCAACAAATGCTGCGATTACTGCGTTACCCTCATCCCGAAGGTGGCTTCAAAAAGCATTTTGAGTAAGGTAGAGGACTCTGTGTCGCCTTCAGAATTAAAACTGGGGCATGTATAATAGAACGGGTAGGGACTTACCAAGAGATGCTTTCCAAGGCTTCCGTAGCGGAAATCGCGGCAAAGGAAGGAGCGTGCATATTTTACGGAATCGGCGGTATCAAAAAGTATTGGGGCTTAAAGACACAGGTCGGGATCGAAGTGTTTCTGTTCGAGATGTGAACAAGAAGCGCGATAAGGAATTTAAGGGAGAAGAAGAAGTCCCATAGAGAACATTGGAAGACCCTTTGTGAGGTCGACCGCCCAATGTGCGCTTCTGAGCTGAGACAATGTCGCGACTTCTGTGCTTGTGAAAACTTCCTTCTCAGTCTAGGAGGGACTGGCTGTGGCATCGATCTCGATCCGTGGCTTCGATCCGTGGCGGAGTTTGCGGTTGAATAGCCTAGTGTTAGTGTGCAGGAATGAAAAAACCATGAGAAACGGCAAGAACTCGAGAAAATAGCTCCTATTTGCACGATGACTTCCTTATTGATACGACTCTCATCGGTGCTGCTCCTTTCAGCGCTAACACTCTCTCTGCAACTGACTAAAGTCAGAGAGCAAACGAATGGGAGGGCAATGGCGATAGCGGCGAGGGGACGGCCTGCTGAATCGCCGGAGGTATATCCTTCGCTGCAAGTTGCGTGTCGGTCAGCCCCTAGGGTACCCGCTGTCTCTCCGCTAGGAGGGTTTCCTTTCCTCGTCCTCCGACCTTACCGTAGGATCCTTCTCTGGAGCAGCAGTCCAGCAGAGTGGGCGTGGTCCGAATGGGCTCCGATTTCCCGGGTCGATCCCGACCACGTCCACTTCGAAGCTGTTCAGCCCCTAATCAAGTAGTGTGACTGGACAAAAAATTCATCCTGGGAAGTCGCTTGGAAGGGAGTTGAATAGCTATGAAGTCGACGCGGTCGGAATCGGCCGAGGGGATTGTTGTCGATTCCGACCACCTCCACACCGAGGGGACTGTTGCTTTGAGGAAGATTTAGGGAATTCAAAAGTCTCGACAACTTTCGGCGCATCGACGCGTGAGGCATGTTAGAAGAGTACTCCCGATGTCGTGCTTGGTCTTTGTAGGAACAGTTCGTACTGTTCGATACCAGCGAGCACTCAAAAATCATTGCATAATACTATATTTAGCTTCGTTGGTGTTCACACGTATAATACCACCAAGAAAATTTATACCTTTATTTCTATTCGCAATCTAAAATGAACAATGGAGCGCAATTTCTCTCAAATACACTGACAAGTAACTGATTAAGTGATACCTGACGCAAAACCGTAAACAACAAAAGAGAACACAGGAAACTAGATCATCGGATTATCAGAGAGTTCAGGAAAAAACTGTGCCACCACGTCTCTATTGAATATCGGTGTTAGGCGTACGCCATCGGCCCAGTCCCTAGCCAAAGGTCGATTCAGAATCATGGAGTCTTCGTTCATTCCTGGCGGACGGAGCATGTCTTCGATTGACTTGGTCATCGTCAGTGGCAGTTTTGCCGAGAAACCCAGTGTTTGAGGTCTCATCGGCTGTTGGGGCACGGTGAACTGATGATTGCAACCACCACTATTGGCATTGTCAGTTGTGGGGGCGCTAGAGTACGCTATCAGATCAGAAGTGGAATTGGAGAAGGAGAATGTGTTGGGAGCTTCTGGAGCATTGCTGGTTCGTCGATTTGACATAGTCACCAACAGATCAAACACTTCAGGATTGATTATATCGGTGAGAATCTTTTGATAAGGCAGCGGTTTGATAGCGTCTCGAGGGAATGATTGTCGCAACTTTGGTAGCAGGGTGGATGCAATGGCCTAAAAAAGTGAGTTTATTGTTCAGGAAAAGTAACGAATTTTGACGCAAATCCTTCGATCGAAAGAGTTTGATTTCTCCGGCTTCTTTTTGAAGTATTTGAACTTTGTGAATTTTTTGAATTCTTTTGGAACAAAACATTTGGTGCCTCTCTGTGTTAAGAAAAGCAAAAACTGCTAAAAAACCCGTATCAAGTATTTTAGAGGAATTCTTCGCGTTTTCGTATTTCCCAAGCTTGAACTCGCTTCCTGTATTTAATATTATTGTATGGCAAAAATTACACTGTCACTACCGATTCTTCTACACAGGTATGATCAGTGAAGCGAGAGGGGAAAAGTTTAATTTAAAAAAAATCTTAATATCTAATGTATAATAGAAGCCTGTCGACCACACAGTACTTTGTGACGCACATTCAGGCTGCTGCTATCCATTCTTCTAGTATTTCTGATTTGATTTTTTGTGGATTACGTTATAGATTGTTCATAGTTGGCGATCGTACGTGCGATTAGGCGATTAGGCGATTAGGCATTAGTCTACAATGAAAAATATACGTATAGATTAGCGATTAGGCGAGCAGACGAGCATACGTATTGAATGGCTTGCTCCGCCCACAGAGCGTTTTAGGCGAGTGGGCGAGTAGGCGATCAGGCGATTGGGCGATTGTCAAAGAGCAGAGCAACACATCAATACGTATCCTTCTCGTATTGCCTTCTCGCCTACTCGCCTAATCGCACTTACGATCGCCTACTATGACGATCCATTAGAGGCTTAATTTCCAATCCGGTTAGTGATTAGCAAGGCCGCAGTACGTAAAACGCGCTCGGCTTCTGATAGACTAAAGTGTAATGAGAACATCCAGTAGGAGATCATTGTTTGTTACATCGTTTTTCCTTTGGGAATCCAGACTAAATATTGTACTGCCGTGTCAAAAAATAATTCAAAGGGGTTCCTAGAAAAATAAATCAAAGGGGTTCTTATCAGAAAAAAGGTTCTGAAGGTTCACGAGTGAGTCATGGATTGGTGCCACTATCGCTCAATCAAGCCTTCAAGAGTGGCACCTCTATTGTGACTCAGATTCCCAAAACATTGGTTTTATAGGGCTATACCATATTAATTTTTGAATTGGTCCCGTCTACTATCTGAAGCTGAATAAAAATATTTCTGGTAGCTTTTGGGTGGCGCAGGATTATTAAGCATTCAGAAAAGCTGTCTTGAGGTTCATAACGGAATCGTTAAGAATTCCAACTAACGTATGCACCCGTTCCTAATTCCTATAAAGTTGTAATAGTTCACCATCAGTTTGAGGCACCAAATTCAGTCGCGGAAAATCCAAAAAAAAATGAAGATACCGAGAGCTTTCGAAAATTCTTACAATATTTTGGTGCTAGAAATTTTTTTGATGCCTTCTGAGGCCTGGCAACGTTTCAAAAAAGTTTCGCCCTCATTGGTTACGAATCCTGCCGTTTCAGAAGAAATCAGTGAGAAAGTGGCATACTTTGGCTTCATAGACTTGGGAGACCAGATTCGCCATGATGTTGGCCGCTGAAGCAGACGATTTTATCCTGGAAAGCTTAACGACACGGAAAAGTAATTCTTGCAAAGCGTCATGCAGAGCGGATAGATGTGCACAGAAGCCGTTGGAGAGCATTCCACGATCTGAATTACAAGCTGTTGTGGAACATCAGTAAAAGCTCACGCTGGCTGGGATTCGACCCGACAAATCTATTCCATCGTAACAACCTGTACTAAATAGCAACATCAACAGGGAATTATGCTGTAGTGAATCTAACTCTCTCCGCCGCCAGTCGAAATTGCCAGGGTACGAAGTTACAAATATCGCACAGGGTCTCAGAACCTCTACAGAAAGTTCTTGAATGGGTCAGTGACGAACTTCAAAGCGCCACGCTCCTCAAGCGGCTCGAGCGAACTGTAGCGAACTGTTATTCACAGTTTGGATTCGGACAATTCACCCGTCAGATTAGAATTTTTCTGGGTTGCACTAATTTGCACTCCCTTGTATAGGCCAATTTTTAGGGTTCGTCCGATCTCTACAGCTTCATCTCTATTCTTAGTGCAACCGGGGCAACGGCAAATCGCTGCTGGTCAACTTCGTGTAGCGCCCTTTGAAAACCGATCTGCGAAAACCAGAGTACTTCCCGTGAAGCACCTGTTACAACAATTGCACTGGTCTATGACGCTAAACACAATGTATTGATAAGGGAATGTACGTATATGCGACGAGTGTTCTGATGACGTAACTCCTACCTGGAGTGGCAATCGTCAAGGCACGCACGATGGAGTATTCCATCGGAGACGGAGACAATCGCTTGAGTCGTTCACAAAGTGACACAAATTCAGAAGTTGTTGAGGATTCTCTGGAATCTATTCGTTGGAAAAGTTGTTCGATTTTGAGTGGATATTATTATATTACAGTACCACCCCTAATTTTTGTTCAATCGCCGAAAAGTGACACAACTTACCGTAGCAAACCGTCGTTCTGCTGAAAATTGTACAAATATGGCCCAAATGATTCAAAATTCACACCATCTGATAGCTCTGATCATGACGAATCTAATGGTATAGCAACCTTTCAATTTTCTCCAAATCATCGGCCTTATTTTGAAGGAAATCAACGATTGAGTCTTCACTTGCCAATAACAATACCTCTGGACATGTCACCATTGCAAGTACCCCAATTCGACCAAGGGATTCGAACACATACTCCAATGCTGAAAATGTGAACATTTTCGAAGAGAGCTTGAACTCGTGATAATTTTGGCACCAATCATAGCGGGGTTTCAACAAATTTTAACTAGAAAGTTGAGGTTTAGTAGCTACGTTCTCCGGGGTGTGACGCTCTTTGTGGCCGTAGAATCCAAGTTCTCTAAGCTGAAATATAATGATCTCTGGTTGTTCAGGTATAGTTTTAAAAGTTTGCGGCGTCAGTCCTGCCCAGAAACGGCCTCTCGATGGATGATTTCTCGAATTATATCAACTGACTTTATGGTGATATGGATCGCTGGCCACATGCATCCTGTCGGTTAAGAGGTTCATAGTGAAGTGCCGCAGATCTACCATATATTAAAATTACAATTCTTCTTTCCAGTTTCTTTACCTGTTATCTACGGGGAGCGTGCAACAGGATCGTCCGGGAGTGGCACCATCGCGCGCGGTAACTTGCGCGGCGCCGTAGTGCGGCACTTTTGCGACGGGCGCGGCAATAATTGAATTTATCGATTGGAGCGGCAGAGTTGTTGCGGGCCACATTAACTCTAGCCCTGGCCCATCAACTTTACCTTCTTATTCTTAGGCCCTCCTCACTGTTGACGGCTCCCACGATCTTAAGGGATCGTCCTACTCATGATCATTAGTATTTAACCAGAATTTCAGATACGCAAAGCTTCGCTGGTCAGCAGAGCTTCGCTATTGTTCGCCGATTACTGCTTCACTGAAGAATCCCTCCTTCCCTGATCATGGATGGCATCAAACCTCCCGGAGTGCTCTGATTCTTCCGCTGCTTCTTTTGTCCAATGCGAAAATCGCTCACAGAGCGGTAGCGTCACTGTTGTGAATCAATTCTTTCAAGAGCTAGCGTATCATGTGGGGCTTCCCTATGCGGACTGAGTCTTGAAGAAGAGAATCAACTTTGAGAGTAATGAAAATTGAATAAACATTTTCCTAGTCTGAAAGCCTAGTTCTAGTGGGAGCAGTAGGAGGAGAGAGGGGGCTTAGCATGTTGGCTTGACGCCTTTGTCCACCAACTTTGTGTGGGATTCCGCTACTTCCGCATCAAAGGATAATCAGTTCTTTACGCATGCTGGCGCTGTGCTATCTATGGGGAACCGTTCTTCATGATTTTATTCGACTTTGCGTTGGATAATTTTTCAGAGTTCGCTTTTACTTTTGCTGAATAGGAGAATTTTTTGAGCTGATGCGCACAACCACAAGTATCTCGAAAGTACAATTGAAAGCTGCTAAACAGACATAATGCATCTAGCCTTATCATTTCCTCTCATCAGAAGTTCGCCGGTAGTCGTTCAATCGAAACACGGCAGCGGAACTAAATGTGGAGTACTGTAACTGCTTGCTGAACGCAATTGCACGGGCCTTTGAAATTCAAACTGAATGACCACCAACTCGTCCACTGCAGTTGCGACGTCGCGGCCGCGACTCAAGCGTGGGGCTCCGGACGATCCTGTTGCTAGGCGGCCGTTATTTACCTATTAGTTCAAGAAAAAGAGTTCAATCGTGTTCATTAGTATTTCTAAAAACGCAGTACACAAGCGCATGTTTTTAGGACTACTAATGAACATAGTTGATACTGAAAAGAAGAATTGTAATCTTAATATATGGTAGATCCGACATTTCACTACAGACCTCTTGACCAACAGGATGCACATAGCCAGCGATCCAGACTAAAACTAGATGGATACAGTCCCACACGCAGTCAGTCGACGTACTTGGAGGAAGTCATCCATAGAGGGACTGTTTCTAGGCAGGACTGACGCTGCGAACTTTTAAAACTACACCTGAACAATCAGAGATCATTACGTTTCAGCTTAAGGGACTTGGATTCTGGGCAGCAAAGAACGTCACACCCGGAGAAAGTGGCCACTAAAACTCAACTTTCATTTGAAATTTGTGGAAACCCCGCTATGATTGGTACCAAAATGATCACGAGTTTAAGCTCTCTTCGAAAATGTTCACATCTCCGGCATTGGAATATGTGTTTTGAATCGCGTTGTCGAACTGGAGGACTTGCTGTGGTCTCATGTCCAGAGCTATTGCTATTGGCAAGACCCAATCGTTGATTTCATTCAAAATAAGGCTGAAGATTTCGAGAAAATTGAGAGTTTGCTATATCGTCAGATCCGCAGTGATCTAAGCTATTCGACGGTGAAAATTTTGAATCATTTGAGCCATATTTTCGCGAGTTATAGATAGCAAAATGACGGTTTGCAACGGAAGTCTGTGTCACTTCTCAGCGACTGAACAAAAATTAGGGGTGGCACTGTTAGTGTAAGTAAGAAATGGAAATTTGCCTAATGGCATTGCCACCCACACGCACGCCAGCAATTCACAATCGCTAACTTAGAAAACCTCCGCGAAATCAGAAAGGGATTTTACATAACACAAAAAAAAAACTCAGAGACCTTTCTTGGTCGAGTATGGAACCACTGCGTTTTATCTAAATTTCGTAACAAACCCATGCCGTTAACGCAGAAGATTGTTACAATTTCTTTCCGAAGTTATTTATGCCAAAGTATCTGCAAGTCACAACCATCTGTTCATTGCGAGGAGGGTCTGTTCGAGGATTGACATTTGCTGCTAACGAAAGAAAACGCGTCAAAAAAGGTCAGAGTTCCCGTGCTCAACAAAACAAAACATGTCAACACATGTGAGAACTGCCGAACTTCTTAGACGCTAACACAAAACAAATCGAAACATGTCAGAGCCTATTTCATCATAGACTGCCGACAGGTGCTCATTGGAATGATCACTATTGCGTATTTGTGTTTATTCTCAGTTCTTTTGTTACGGCTTTGGCCTATAAAGGCTTATTTGTTAAGGCTCCGGCCTGTATAAGGGCTTACTCTGCCCTATGGAATCTAGCTGCGTTGTTGAAACATCTCACCACATCATAGTCCTTAACAAATCAGTAAAGATCCCTGGTATTGATCATGAGTTTTTTTAGTTTTAGTTTCGTTATTCAATGGAAACTTATCATTTTTTATCTTATCATTTGCCGTTTATTTTGATCACGCACGCTTCAGCAGATGTAACAGCTTTTGAAATGTTTTCTGCCGTTACAGAGTCTGAACTCTGATAGCAACACGCTATCCCTACTGCAACGGATCTCAAGAAGTGTGATACCACTCGACACCATGCGATCCAGAATGAAGGAACTCAATACGCCGACTAACGCCGAAGCAATGCAAGGGCTTCAGTGGACAACTACGTATAGGTTTTTCTGTATTTGAAAGGACATGCGTAATTCGATTGGGACAGTTACTTTTTTTATAAAAAAAAACTGAAAGCTGCGACGAGCTTGTGGAGGAATGAATTCCCTTAGCACACCGATACCGAAATTTACGCACAAATTTCTTCGAATGGTTACATAATTTGAAGTAGCGATAATTTTGGGAAGTTTTTTACTTTTTGCCGATCCCGCGTGCTTTGTGGTCGCCTATTGCAGATTTGAAATTTTCAGAACTACTTTTGAGAACATTGCATTGGTTACTGCCTGATACGCGTACAGGCGGTAAGTGGAGTATCAGGATGGTGCACATGTACTGAATACAATGATATAGTGAGCCCACCAAAGCAATTGAGGCTGCATCGGTTTACATGACCAAACATGCCATTACAGCTAGAGTAAACGGTGAGTGATTGCACAGGATATTATGAGAGAAAGCGGTCTACACAAAGCCTGAAGTTGTTTCCATCATTCTACCAACTTGAAAAAAATAGATGCTAGATCTAGATGGTAGGTTTAGAAAAATAGAAAATAGAGTCGAGATGAAACACTAGATGCTAATGATCATATTGAAGCCCATACTAGTACTAGTGCGGGTTTGTTTGCACGTCACCAAACAATTTGGGTAAAAATCCAAACTCGTCACCAAATTCTGGTGTTTTTACAAGCTGTACATCGCTTAAAGAAAGGTTCCAAAACACTACAGAGTTGCATCAGAAGCTGTAAAATGAGGCAGAGAGAAAATATACTGCCAATGAGTCGCAATCACATCTTCACTCCGGTGAGTAATGTTCGAGACAAACTGCTCCTTTCGCTCTTATTTGGCCTCGGTGCGTTGTCTTCATAGGCTGGAACAAAATATGTTCAATCAGCACAGGTTGCAAATGTGTTTCGATTTACCCTCGATAGTTCTCCATATTTCTTGCGGGACCAGGCGACGGCGAGATTCTTCTTTATCAGCCCATTTCAATAACGTCGAATACAGTAGATGTTAATTTCCCTGATAGCCATACCAAGTAGTGATAGATAGATCTTCATTGTTCTGATGTGCATATCATGTACCTGCCCAGGTCAGTGCGCTCCATCACGCCAAAATGGCTGAGGACTATGCCACGTTGCGATAGGGTCGAGCCTATGGCTCCCCGAGGTCGAGCGATTCACCCCCGGCGATCTGAGGGATTATCTCAGGGATGTCAGCACAGGTTTTGTCAACATCTCCGATCACTCTCGCCAATAACTACAGATTTTCAGAGAGTTGTTCCATCCATTCAGTATAATCAAACAACTTGCTGAAATCGAAAGTGACCCGAACCAGAATGAAATTATCAGTGACTGAAGCTTTCGATGATGACGACTTCTCGGAAGAATCGAATTAATTAAGTGATCAAGTCAGCAGGAGTATAAACATTTGAACTATGCTTTGATTGTACATTGCGCTCACACACGAAAGCAAACCACACAACTGTATTCCCAAAAAATAGACGAGCAAGACCTCTGATCAAGAGGTGAGATGCAAAGAAACTTGCCTTCCTCAAGTATGTAGACGCTGGACGGCAGAAAGTCAAACACACTGCCGTACTGCCGTAAATGTACAGTTTCTCGTTATACTGCGCTGTCAGGATGAGGAAGAACCTCAAACTAAAATATCTTCAGCAACGTCAGAAACCAGCGAAACTCCAGAAGTATCGAAAAATCCCAACGTCGCCCAACCAAGAGCGTTTCTTCCCAGACTGACAAGTCCAGCAGCTGCTAAAATTCCGGAAGGTATTTCTTCATGGTCCTTCCATCAACCCAGCCAGCTGAATCTATCATTTCTGATTATGAACAAAGCTAGGTAGAGAATTAAATCACCTCTGGAGTCCAAGTAGTGCTGCCAGCTTTTCCTGTTATAAAGTCAAGCCCAATCTCAAAGAAATAGGAATATTTCTCACGAGCAATGAATATTCGTTTCTTCCAAAACTTGAGTGAGACTTAGTAATCTATTTCTTTTTGATGACCCGCTTTGTGATGACCATGCATATAATATAAAGGGTGATAATCAAAAGCAACTGCCCCAAAAAGTCGGTGGCAGAGTGATTTTGTCTATGAACTGTAGAATGATTATCTATGTCCCACACAAACCACACAAAAGCTCTGTCTAGAGCTCTATAGTAGCTCATAAGGAAACACCTCGCCAAAGTAATGAAACTATTGCAATAGTCTTGCAATTAGTTTTAGCGTCAGGTCAGGACGGTTAAGGGCTTGCAAGTCAACGCAAGGCACAAGATACCTCAACAGATGAAGATTGCGTATCAAAAAGTGACACTGGAAAGATAGAGACGAGTAGAGTTTAATTGATTGTTGTGGTGCACATATCACAGTTCTGCGCTCCAATGAATCTATACGGCTATCCTTGTATCCAATGAACCACCAAAGGAACCAAGAAAGCTATCGATGGCTAGAATGTTCTGGTTCCATGTGATTTTATGTGACCTACATGGTATATGCTCTACTCTATTTCTCTCTGTTGTAATTTTCGCCATTCTGTAACCAATTGTTCCTATCACCGCTGTGGAATAGCTTTGTGAATAAATAAATAAATAAATAAATAAATAAATAAATAAATAAATAAATAAATAAATAAATAAATAAGTGTACACGCATTGTGTGGGACCGCAATGTTGAAGTTGTAAGACAGGAAATGCCGGAAAATTTCTGTATTGTATTGTCTGAGAATGCCCTATTTTCAAATAATTCAACCTGCTAGTCAATGTGAATTTTTGATTAGATACTTCGAAGAAATTTCCGCAGAGCTGCCAACACCACATGCCGCTATATCACATTACATCCCATGA
>KZ346341.1:70773-88430 GCA_002352805.1 Teladorsagia circumcincta | reverse complement strand
CTAATGTATGGGCCCTACCACTTTTCTCGGTGCTTTCCTTCACGCTCTTTTTGCAAGAATCCTATTAGGCTCAGTTTTTCTAGGACGATCTTATATCTTTGGAATCTCATACCTTCTGATTCAGTTTGAGGACATCTCCGAAGGGGAGAAGCCAAACTCGTGGCAAAATCCGTCAAAAAAGAATTAGTTGACCATAAAACTTTCGTCAGGAAACCAAGGGAGCCTAGCTGGCTTGGCTGTTAGCTGATGATACTTTTTCAATTCCATGAAGCTTTTAAAAATCTTTCTCAATGTTTTATAATCTCTCCCCCCTCCCCCCACCATTCGTCTCCCATAGAAGGTTAGCTACCGAAAAAAACAGTAAAATGAATGCCCTGTATTGAAGCGTATTCGAATCTGTAGCGCAATATTATGCTGCTTTTCAATGGAGCGCTTCTATTGACACGCGCATTCATCCATCCCCACCGCACATGCTCGTTAAACGGGGCTACCAGCGGCGGGTTCCGCTTATTTGGTCATGGTTTCCATGGAATCCCCGCATAGGGATGACCTCGCCTGATTTACAGTGACCTTGAAACCCTATCTAGGTATTATCCGATAGCCCGGCTGGATACATACACCTGCACTATGAGGTGCTCTTGAACAGATTTGGGCATGTGCCAACATCACGAAATGTTTTCAACACGAACAACAGTGCCATTATCTCGGTGACCGATGGCGAATCGTGGGGTCTTAGCATTAATGCCGCCCGTTATCAACGTCACCTGACTTCCTGATAAGATTGTTGAGAGGTCACAGCCCGACTAGGGCATGTACGTAGTTTTGGATGTGTCCAGGAAATGACGCAGATTTAGGTCTAGGGGTTCGAGAAGACCGGTTCTCACACCTTGAAATGTGTGAATTCGAAAAACGGAGGAGGGAGGAGGACAACGAGGTGAGGTGAGGACGAGGGTGACGACGCAGCGCTACGAATCGTGTTTGCACAGTGCGCGCCATCTATTTTGATTCGTCGTCGATCAGATGAACGAGGAGACAAGACAACGCGCGCCGAACTTTCGGCCCTTAGCGACCCGACCCATGACGATACAAAGATAAGGCCCTAGCGCCATCCGTGACGACACCCACGACAACACACTACTACATCGACACACCACCGTGTCGGTCACATCGACTCGGCCGTCATTCCTGCGCTGCCTCACTTCCCAGAGACTTTCTCGTGAGTTTATGATTACTACTAATATTGATATTTGATCGACTGGTTTTTGTTCACACCTAAGCTTTGGCTCGGCGCCAGCGCAGGTTTCAGAGCTGATTCAGATCTCATAAATAGGTAATCTCCTGGCGACTAGTCCCAGCAATGATTAGCCAGGTGGCTTAACCGGCCAGCCCATCAGAAACGCATACACACATCCGGCGCTCGTTAGTATTCTAGCCGTGCACATCAATTAATACTGACGGCGAGTTTTCACCCCACCATCGACCAACATCCGCTGTTTATCGCTTATTTGCTTATTAACCTACTCAGGTATATGTAAAGTTTCATTTCAACGTTAGCATCAATCCAAAATTCACGTAAATTTGGAGTGTTATATCCTTTCTGGGTTAACCAGTGAGAAATCGGAGCTCCATTGATAAAGCGTCGATTGCAAGTGCACGATTTTAGTTAAAATATGGGGTCAGGGGGATGTGATGTGGTAGTAAGTTGCACTTCATACGTGTACGAGTCTCAAATCCCAGAGTGCTCGCCCAGCCCAATCAGGCCTTCTAACCCTCCTTGGTCGGTAAGTTGGTGACCAGACTGTTATGGTAGGGTAAAAACATTTCTGCACGGCTAACACCCGCAATTAACAGTGTAGGCCAAGTTGTATGGGCCAGTGCATATGGCTTCGAAGAAAGGTCGAAGGTGTGGCGCATCACAAAAACCATACCGTTCCTCCTCTCAGCCCCCCCCCCCCGATTCCAATAGATTACATCCTAATGTAGGCTCGCGAATTGAGCCTCAAAATGGTCAGCTGTCTGTGTGGTAACTGAAATTGGCGTCTTCGGTACGAATAAATATTGGAAACTCATTTGAAAACAATATATTGATCGGGACACAATTTGGCTTTCATGTGATGTTTTCGAGGCAGTTCAAGCTTATTTTCAAGTCGATGCCCATAAAGCAACAAGCTTCGAGTAACTTGTTTGGGGGGGTCAGTATTGCAACGAAGAGGTGCAATCACAGCACTCAAAATGGGTTACTGGCTGCGAGGAAATTCTGTTTCAAATAGGGTATAAATAAATTGTTTGAAACGTTTCGTTTCTTGTCCGGTTTGAATGAAGCTACTTTGAATGATATTACCTAATTTAATCCAGAAATAGAAGTATTTGGCATTAGTCGTCCTTTCCAGTATGCGCCATGCACTCAACTTCTACAGAACTTAACATATAAACACAAGTGGGTGGAAGGCTGATTATGTAATTCAAAAACTGAGTGTTTCTTCGGAAGAACCGAGCAGGCAGTTCCCTCAAGCCTTTCTGAGGCGAATCACCTTCAGTAGGGAGTAAGAGTTCGCTATCCTGGTAGAGTGCGATTTTGCGAAGGTTCCAGGCTCCACTCAAGGTCACCGATCCTTGATACTTATCGGGCGATTTTCATATTATAACAAGGATATCCCCATCTGGTCCCTAGCAGTGGATGTATTGGAAGAAAGCGCAGGCAGGATGTGATGCTGGCCCGAATCGAAGATGAAACTTGAGATGAATCTTTACAAGGGATATGTGTGGCAATTATTTCTCCTCTTGAGGTGCGAAAACTAGAGCACATTAATCTTTGTCCACCCGTGCCCGTCTTCTGTGCGAGAGCCTGCATTCATAAACCATAGAAGGAATGAATATTTGGAGAATCGAATAGACTGAGATGGCCTTATGTTTTAGAGCAATGGTCAGATGTGTGCAAGTAACTTGTTTCTCAAAAAAACCAATTCTTACTCACTTATTCCTCGACCGTTATTCGTCCTGGGTACGCCAGAAATACAAATCGCATACTTCCAGGCCGCTCTAATTGGGGCTCTTCCGCACCATAGTTGGCCGTACGATTTTATGAGAGGGTCTGTCCTCTGGGCCTTGTTTCTCTCTTGGGTGCCAGTCACTCACGTTTTTGGCTTAGCGATCGTCGGTGGGTCTAGTCACACGCCAGGGCAAACTCTAGGAGTCTGTGTTAGTCTGACGAAGATAAGGCAGCAGCGCTCATCTAAGAACATAGCACTCTGACTTGGACACCGCTCGTCTCTCAGAACATCATGCAGGCTAAATCGGCTTTTGATGCTGATGTGGAAGTAAAATGCGTGGTGCATGTCACCGAGAGACTGATCAACATTAACTGCGATTCCTCAGATCCTATAGGCTACACTCCTGCTCATTTTCGAGTTGCAGCAGTCGAACTGTTCAGGTCAATAGAACCTTTTCTAGTCTGGGTTAGATCTCGGCGCTTTAACAGTCTGGGAGGTCGAAGCGTAGCGAGGAAGGGGTTAAGGATGTGGTGAAGGGACAACCACTTGAATCAACCTGTGGTTCTTATATGAAAGCTAAGCCCTGTACGAAGTTTCTGGCTACACAACAGTGCCGAGTTGTGTGCAAAACTTTCGTCACAGCCGGGAGTCGTACCCAAATCTCTTGCTCCTACTGGAGGATTGTTGTTTTAGCCGTAGTTCGCGTTGCGAAAGTTATCACGGTACCGCCTGCTCGTGCTCATCTTTACCCGGGAGACTGCTACTAACAAAAGTAAAGCGAAACTCCACAATGCTACTATACCATCCAGATTTTACATTTTCGAACGCTCCCAAATAGGGATAGAATCCACTGGACCTCATTTGACTGCTCTATGGTCGTGGTTGAAAGACTCGTAGGCCGTGTAGATTCTGCCTGTTCAATAATTGATATGCATATGCGGCCGGTGGGGCTCGATGAACATGGGCGGCGATGGCGGTGGCGGCGGCGGCGGCGACGTATGAGAAGCGATGTGCCGTCCGTATGTGTGTTGCATATTTGCACAGCATATTCCTCCTCTCCTATCGTTCACCGATGATTATTCACATGCTTCGTCCATACACGCGTACGTGACCGACCGGCTTGCGCTCTTGTAGAGAAAGCACCGGTCGCGTTACGTGGCTACCCGTTGTCATTCGGGCATGACTAGCTGGACTACCATGACTAGACGTTGGACGTACTCCGTAGGCGGGTGGGTGATTCCTAGCCTTTGAATGGGACTTCTGTCTAGGCCTCCTTGTCCCGAAGAAGAGATGTCCTCTACTATTTAGGGATGAGTGAATCGCGGCTTCCCAACCAGTCAGACCTACTTGTAAGGCAGATTCCTGGGTCCTAACCCCCACAGTAATGTTGTGAGCCTTCTGCCTATCGATTTTAAAATTTCCCTGGGTTACAGAGGGCTGAAAACATTTTTTGCTGTGTTCCAGCTGTATAATTTGAAAGTCCCTGACAATAGATGTGCCCTACAGCGCCCTTGTTCAGTTCCGCCTCCACCAATAAGCCTTCTGTAACCCCCCCCATAGGCGTCTATACTGGTCCCATGCAATCGAATAACGACAAGAGGCTTCTTTTGAACTCCCATTTTGTACCAGCGCCATCATTGCTGCCACTCTACCTGGCTGTGAAGCACTCGCCTCCAACTGAATCGCCCAACTGAGTCCTCACTTCTGACCCGCCAATGACCCTTTTCCTCCCTCCGAGTGGAATTTTTCTTTTTCACAAGAAGGATGGCAATTTCATTTTATGGACGAGTAATTGGGTAGTTCCCGGGACAACCGGGTAACACGGTGGTCGCTTTCTGGTCGTGGAACTAGTTTGTAGGCGGAATAGTACAACTGAAAGTTCTACTCAGCGGTCTTTGTGCTACCGAGCAAGCTTCCAACCCTACCCAGAAAGGTGTCCCCACCACGTGGCCCTACGAATGGGCGTGGCTTCCCATGCAACTTGCGACATTTACAAGAGGACTCGACACTGACACGGCAACTTGTTCGTGTCGCGTGCGCGTGTGTCGTCCGTCGCTGGGCTGGTGCGGAGGTACAGTCGTCGGGGGCCGACTTTATTGTCTCCTTCCAATCTATCGATTTCGCCACGTTCACCTACCTACCTCCACGTGCGTGTTTCCTTGCTGGCTAGCTGACCATTTTCATTCTCTCCTGCCTATTTTGCGTTGCAAAATACTCCTTCTGGAGGTCGTTCTATGAGATCTCATGCCATAGCCATTTTGGAATCATCGAAAGTGAACAAAACGTCGCTGAAGAGAAATCGGCGGCGCGTTTGTGTTATTTGCTTTGTGTGTATTCTCTTCACTGTGTGACTGCCCGTCCACGTATTCAACCCCGTATTCATACCGTGCCTTCTTTGCTTTCGTCGTCGTTTTCATCGTCCGACCTGGATAAAATGCTCTTTAGAGGCGATTTCTACGACGTGTGCTAGGCAAACGCGACCTTTGAGCAGACTTTCCCCTCCTCTGACCTTGTTCGAATTGGTTTGTGCACGTCTACTTTTTTCTAGTTTGGCCTTGACGACCTTGGCTAACTAGTCACCTCTATTGGTGTGCTACTAGACCAACTGAACTCGATTCTAACTCGATTTATTTCTTTATTGACCTACGGAACGAAAGCAGTTCTGTAAGTTTTTGAAACTTTTCCAAGGGTTTTTTTAAGTCATCCGGAAAACTAGTCCTAAAACCACTCAATCGGTCGAGGTTTCATTTTGGGGTACAGTGCTGCCGTGAATATTGATCTCGACTTTGAAAGCTTGGTATCCTTGAAGTTTCCAACCTCCCCGGAGAACGTTTTGAGATAAACGCATCTTGCCTGGAGCTTCGCATATTCTCCCACAGAGTAGGGAGTTATAGTCTATTAGATTGAGATACTTCGAAGGTTCCAGAATCCATTCAGGGTCGCCGTTCCCTGATACTTTCGGGCGGTTTATCCGTATCATTACTAGGATATCCCCATTTGGCCCCCAGCATTAGAACGTCTTGGAATAACCCACAGGCCGGGTTTTGTGGTGGCACAGATCGTAGACGAAACTTCGAAGTCGATGGATTTTCTGAGGATTGCAGTCCTTTAGTACTTCAGGGGATTCCCAAAGAGATTTTTAAATGTCGGACGAAGATTAATTCACTGACTCCCACGGAATCAGTGGACCCCAGCTTGAGAACGTGCTGGCAGACAATGTCCGAAGACAGCTTCTCTCAGATGACGCCCTTGGCCTTTTCACCCATTCCTCCTTGGCCGATTGTCCACGCTTCCACGCTGAAACTTTATTCGAATTCATACTCAACTCAACGTCTCCAATTTTCATGCAATGCCTTGAGCTATTCCTGGGTTTGTCCCTGGACTTAAAATAAGTCCTACTTCTACGGCTCCATCACGATTTTCCATATGAAGCATTCATTAGGTAGCTTCCTCTGAATCTCCTCCGTGTAGCTGGCGCTCTAGAAGATGTTGGAGGGTCTGAACCTCCGCTGTGTAACTAGCGCAGTTTTTTACAGTAACTAGCGCGAGGGGTTTCAGAGCCCAGAACAAGCCGACGGCGTGAGTTATTGCATATTCACCACTTTCGGGTCCCGATAGATTCAGAGATTGTTTGTGGAACTAGTCCACTTTGAGGGTTTCCAGACCTCCTTCTTGCGTTGCTTAGTTAAGTTCCGACAATCTTTATGAAGTAATTTTTCCGTATATATTCTCTTATGCTATAACCCTGGACGAGCGGGCCGAGGTTAAGCTCCCACTTTTCGCTCAAAAACTCTATGGGATGGGCAGGCGAAATTAAGACCGAAATACGTCTCCCAAGAGCTTCCACTACATCCTCTGAAACCACCCTTGATTCCGACTGGGTACGGTAAGAGCTTGACGCTCCCATTTCCCCACATACAGCAAGTTTCAAACACTTCACAGCCTCCGCCCACTCCAACGAGGACTCCGCGGATCAATGTATTGATGGGAGAGGGACACGTGTCGACGGCGATATGGTGGGTGCTTTGTAGCCTAGGATGGGTGTGGCTGGAGCGCATGTGCATCGGCACCGGCGCTTTGCTTTCTATAGTCATGATCCGCGCTGAATCATTCACCCACTCACACCGACACACACGCACACACACACAGCACAGCACAGCGTGTGGCGCTCTATGGCACACAGAATTTTATCGCCAAATTGATCGATTCAACAAGCTCTGTTTCACCGTCGTCACTACTCTCGAACAGTACCAGGTGAAACGCTGTGGGCTTGGCTTTCACGGGCATTTCACCGACCCCGGGGATCCCACGTGGTGTCGAGTGCATTCTAGCTAAAACGACCTCCACTCCAGTATGCAGATGTCCTCACCCTCCACACGGTCGCTGCCCCATGTTCCGATGGTCCATAGGGTTACTTGTAGCGGTCCCACATGATACAGTCCAGCTGCGCCTACGGCACTCGTAGCGTCGAGGAGCCGGAGGAAGGCAGGAAGGGGAGGGGTGTGGGAAACGGTACACGACCACTGGTAGAGCAATTTTCACATTTTTAAATCGACAACTTTACACTTAAATTTTGTGTTTTCCAACTACTACGCGAACATCCTCAACTGAGTCCCTTCCCCTTCCCGCGGTCCCAAGTACGCTCCCCCTTTCGAGGGGTCGTCGACCAAGGCCCATCCTAACTCATCACCTTTAGCGCCTTGCCGAGCTCGCCTGTTGCTGGGAAGCTGCATCTGTTCTCGCCCCTCAGACCTTTTTTATGTGATACCACATTCAGCTCTTCCCAAACCGGTCTTGAATGGCTTTACTCGAGCCGCAACCTTCCAACTGCCTACCACCTCTACCACATCTTACGAACGCACATCAGTCATCAATATCTAATCTTCCTTCTGCTATTTCTTGCTTTTTCTTCATCATTTCTCACCCTCTCGTCGATGAGTGATAGTCCTGAATTTATTTGCGAGCTGGACATTAAGAGGATCTAGCACCATGTAAATTCAGCATTTGAGCTCGTCTCAGTTTGCATCCTCATCTCTTGAAACCTCTTGTTCCCTCGATATTCCGTCGTCATACTTTCTCTTACATATGTTGGAAATGCGCCATGCATTCGTCCACCATCCGTTGCCACAACAGGAATTGGAGAGGTACTGGAAATTTTGAGCCATTTGTGAATTCTTTGACGTCTTAGCTTCACTAGTTTCAGGTACCCACAAGAAACGTGCCAAGGAATGCCAGAACCAAGACGAACTGAAATGGAGAGCAAATTTGGAGGCCGTCTTCACTTGATTGCTAGTGCTAGGCTATTTTTTCTTGGCCTCATATACATAGGAAAGGCTCTGGGCACTTCCACAGTGCAATTCCGATACTAGAGACCACACTTGTTCCGCCCGCTTATCAGTGATTCATCAGCGTCGTTATTAAGCTTTCCCTGAATCATTTATGTCTTACAGTACCCAAAGTATTTGTGATATAAGCAATGATAGAGGCTATTTCTCCGGTCTCGTGCCGGAAACCGTGGTGAACATATTCTTGGTCTCTTTTCAAAGGAGGGTTCCACGATAAGAACGAAGGTCATAGAAAGGGAAACTTCCCAGAGACGACAGACGGGACCTCCAAAGGTGCGGACCGTCACGCTGTTAGCATCGAAGAATGATCCCGATGATCTTGTATGGCCCTCCCTTTGACACAATTTTCCCGGTACGTCCTCCTTTCTCGCGTCGTCTCGCGTGTGAGTCTCTGACCGTTTAGCAGAGATAGCATTAGCGTAGAAAGGGGCACCACCGAGGAGTCGCAATGCTCAAATCAAAGGGCTAAGGGAGGGGGTCCGTTTCTTAGGTTCTGGGCCATTTTTCGGTCTTTTTCTTTAGTGTATCACTGGCCACCTCTTCGGAATTTCTAATGAGATGCCCTTCCATCGTAGAATCCGCCTTTGAAAGGGAATCCAGCAATGCCCTGGCCAGAGTAGTTCATACATAGCCATTCCAAAACAATCTCCCCTTGCATCATTGCCTCCAATTGGATTAAAGCACTTTAGTAAAATACCTTGAGGCAATGTACTTGTATAAGCAGTACACTATGTGACCCTTTTACCGTTCTCAAGCCGAAGAAACAGTATCCTCCCGGCAATCACCCAGTTGTTTGCCCACATACCCATAAGGGAAGGGCAATGTGGCGAGTGGCGGTTATATCCTATTCTGGAACGTTCGGTTATTATGGTATTTTGAATGAGACCGCTGTCGACAACGGGAATACGCCATCATCGACGTTTGTGCTCTGCGTCCTGAACCAACGTATGCAACGTCAGCGTAGTGCGTATTGCAAAGCCGGCTAGGGTTCTAGAAAATCGCCGCCATCGTGGCTTCGTCCCACACAAACGCTCACCATGGAACCGACACGCGGCCACACACGGGTATCTAGGAAACGAGCGGGTAATTTGCTCTCAAAGGGTACGTCTTGATTTATTTATTCAGTTGTACTCACGCGGCGCACAAGTGAGATGTTGACGCGTCAGGGTATCTGACCCTATTCGGAGTAATCCAGTAAGCAATTTCTATAGACTTCTCAATTTCAAAAGTATATTCTTGCGAACAACTATTCCTGCCAGGGTAAGGGTTCCATGCCTAGCAGCTCACTTAATCAAATTTGTATGCTCTTCATAGACCACTTCATTTCAGATCGAAATAAGATCTCCAAACATTCTTATAAGATTTAAAAAACGGCCCCGTCAAAAGTATAGCACACGGTATCCCCAAACATCCCCGCGACAATTTTCTTGGACCTTACACAACGAACCGAAGTTCAGCGGCCACGGCTTTCAGCTTCCTGGCGGCTTCCACATGTGGTTGCCGCACTCCACATTCCACATCGATGGTATTCCGGACAGTTGACGGCGACGTTCTCGTCGTGGCTCTTGTTGTGGAGTGCGCAGAAAAAAGAACAAGACACTGCGCGCCATCGCGAACGTGGTTACGGTGGAACCTGGAAAATCACGCTGAAAAATCGTTTCTGTATTTTTGCAAGGGAGGTTGTATTTGGGGTTTTTAGAGATGGACAGGAAAAAAAGCATGGTCAAAACTGCTCTTATCATTGCTGATTCCGACACCTACCAACTACCTCTTAGTGGAATTAATATGACACTCTCGTCGGGATTCTTCAGTACATGCTTGATCCTGGTTAAAGTAAAAGTCTGAGCAGGGTCGAAGTGGGCGTGGCGTACAGGAGCGCACCTCCTCTTGCCAGCCATGGAGATTCGTTCATGATCAAGATTTGCATCGTAAATCGACCTTTGCGATCGTTTCGGGACCACAGGGACTATTTGAAGTCTATTCACGATGCGAATCGTGGTCGTTAACGAATCTCTACGGCTGACAAGACGAGGTGCGCTCCTGTACACCACGCCCACTTCGACCCTGCTCAGACTGTTGCTTTGAGGATGCTGTTGAAGGAGGTCGTTCGTGGGAACTGCTCACGAGCAGGGAGACTGTAGAATTTTGAAACTGAGACAACGTGTTTTCGACCTGCCATCATACGCGCTTAGGGCATAAGACAAGCTTCTGTATTAACCCTCCGTACGCCATCTTCGCTTCACAAACTACGCGATTAGGGCACAAAGCTTTACCGACGTGCAACCATCGGCCCCCATTCCAACGCCTTCCACTCGCCGCAGTTGATGCGGAGAATACCGTTCCCTCGATAACGGCGTGTACTCGCGAGTTCTGTCCTCTGTGATCACTGTGCCTCGCCGTCGTAGCACATCCGACCTCACTGGGGCAGTCCTAAAAGTCCCAGTCCTAATTTCAGAGTTTGTGATGGTTTGTCATCCTTCCTTCCCAACTGCAGTTCACATGCAGCTCATTCTTTATCACTATGGTGCGCTCTTATACACCAGTTTTATCACGGGCTTGCCTTTAATTTCTCTTCAACGACAATTTCATAGAGTTTTTGTATTGTTCGCTTGGTTTGCGGAAATGAACGAGAATTGCAAAATTTGCTGTTTTAGGCTGCACAGTCATCCCCCTCTCCCTCTCAACATGTTTGCTTTGAAGTAATTTTGGAGGTGGGGCTGGAGTTCGACAGGCGATTGCAGGGTCAAAGACAGGGCCAAGCGAGAGTTTGAAGAAGACTTTGAGAACGATTCCCTCCCCACAGTAGGGTTGCCATGCACAACTAATCTCACACAAACGGTCTTCAAAGAAACGTATACTCTTGTAGTGCGTGCGTTGACGTTGGAGCTGCCTATCTACTGTGTGACACGTTGAAATGAAAGGACTTTTTTAAGCGTATGAATTCCAATCTGTAAAAAAGGTTCGAAACTTTTTTGATGAGAACTCTAACAGGTACGAAACCGTAGAAACAATTGAAAGATCTGGGGTAACACTGAGGGAAAGTTCCAAGTGGCATAGATTTTTTACATTTTCGAAAGCCATAACGTCCTTCGATTCCATCAAATCAAGAACTGCAAAGAAGAAGATTCGGTGTATTCAAGATTTTGGAATGAATATCGCGATACCTTCAGCATATCAAAAATGGAACCATTGAGGACCATCGTCCACGTGCAGCAGAGAGATCTCCTTGATTGCCCTGCCATTCTTTCGAGGAGCTCCCTTTCTGGACAACTTTGTACAAACATGGAAACAGCTCTGAAAGCTACAAGCTACGTGCTTTCTGAAAACGCTGGAAATTGCATTTCCCGAGGCATGGTATATTCCTTCCTGTTATTTTGATCAGGCCCTTCCGGGAACTTATTAATGTCTCTCTACTCACATCTCCATTGCAGGGGATGGAATTGAAGCTTTTGGCATTGTTACAAATTGCTCAAAAACGCGCTGTGCGTTCCACATGCAACGACATCCGGCCTAAGTCGCGGTTCCCACCCATTCCTGAAACGCCATCACTGCTCTGATCATTGCTGATCCCGGCACCTACCTTCCTCTTACTGGACTTAAAGCAACAGTCCCAGCAGGGTCGAATTCGGCGTGGCGGACAAAGGTTGCACCACCTCTAGCAGCCGTGGATTACCGTGAATCTTCACGGCTGGCAAGAGGGGTGCGAATTTTGTCCGCCACGCCCAGTTCGACCCTGCCGGGACTGTTGCTTCAAAACAATTCCCTCTTCGGGGACTATTCAATGCACGCTGGATCCTGGTCAAGGACGCTAGCGAGTGTTGGAGGAGACCAAGCTTGGGGACTACTCAGCAAGAGGGATATCGTAGAAACTCTGACACGTCGTGACAGTTTCAAAATTTTTACAACTTTTTATCATCGCGCTCAATTTCTATTTCCCCACAATTTCATGATGGATCTATATTGTTTGCTGGTGATTTGATTCTGGCTAAAATCAGTAAGTTTTTTTATTCATCTTAAGGCACTTCAGTGCAGAGATGGTTTAGTGGCGAGTGGCGCCACTTCCACACGCATGGTCCAGAGATTGAATCTCCGGTTGAATATGCGGCCACGCCAACCAATCCTGTCATCCCACTGGGATCACTTGGTACCAGTCTTATAAGGAAGGTAACAGTGGATCGTACATCGGCTGCCCCCTCGCAATTTATTGCATGGGACATAGCGCATTCAAATGCCACACTAATTCAGGATGGAAGCAGACTGCGTGGCGCATCCTAAAAGAGACTGACCAATGCCGAAGGCTTCACCCTCTTATATGCTTTTCAGGCATGCTTATAAAATCGTAATCCATTCGTCGCCATGAGATTGAGATGAGGACAAAGACATAGAAACGTTGCCAAAATGAACAAAGGCGAATCCACGCCATGCAGACGGATTCTTGTCGGTCCATGTGAAGATTGTAGGAAAAACATATTAGGTCGGTCAAAAAGTATCCGCCGATTTCGACGCCTAACTTTGAAGCATCATAACTCTGCTGAAACGCAACATTTCAAATGGAAATAAAAGCCGTTACATGCAACATATTGTTGCCAAGCACAGCCATATTATAGAGTCCCTATCCGACAGGAATTCAAATTACTGTGAGCTAAAAGCTGCACCCAGGCATGCAATAAATATTTGTGCACCCCTATTATTCCGAATGTGGATCATACTCTTACCCAAATTCGGCAAGAATTTCTCACGACTCACATACGCCTACAAACTCGACGCTACCTGGCCGAGAACGACGAGATAAGGAGGGCAAATTCAAACCTATTGATAGAAGCCGTGCTGTGTGTAGTGCTGCATCTTTTTATTTTTTGTCAGTAATCAGTAGTTCATCAATAATATCATAAGAGTGTTCATGCAATCATGAATTACGCGTTGAGTCATGGCCCAAATGCATCTTACAAGGAAAGGCCCTCAAGTCGCCATGGCCATTCAAGAAGCGATGCATACGCCTGGATGCACCTTCGAACGCTAATCTCAAATCTGTCTTCCAAATCTGCTAAAGTATTCTCTGAACGGAGTTAAGATGCAAAATAGCGCAACGGTAGTGGTCGGGAGTCACAGTCGAAATGTCGAAGGATCGGTCCCTCATCGTAAACACTGTTTTGAACCCTTCACGGATTCAGTTAAATGGGCTAACAAAAGCAGTTTAGCTGTACCCCTGAAGAACTGAAACAGTAAACACAATAGGGAATCGATCCTTCGATGTTTTACTGTGTTTATGTTTTACTACTAAGTCCCGACCACTACCGCTGCGCTATTTCACTTCATACTTCTTTCAGAAAGGCGTTTAGCAGATTTGGAAGGTAGATTTGAGATCAGCGTTCGAAGTTACATCTAGGCGTATGCATCGCTTCTTTAATGGCCATGGCGACCTAAGGGACTTTCCTTGTTAGTCGGACTGAAGCGGAGAATGAACCATGGATGCCGTTAATAGGTCGTAATTACTATCAGCAAATAAAGTTCATTTTCCTTCGTCGGTTTTCTGCATTGACTAACCTGGAAAGCCTTTCAGGTCATGGAGCGCTTTTTCAAAACGGTGTGTTGCATGCTATAGGGGTAGGTGCGCGGAGCATAAAACTGATAATCTTTTTTCTGAGAGGTTCTGGGATGGCCAGAAAAAAGGGGAGAAGTTTTTCCTTTGCAAGTTGAATTTTCGTATTTTTACCAGACTTTCAGCATTTGTAGCGGTGAAAGGTTGCGTAATGGGAGCATTTCGTACAAGGAATAATATTAGACATATATGAGCCCAAGAAAGCGGAAAGCAGAGAAATGCAAAAATTTGTCTTCAGTGGGGTTCGAACCACAAGCCATGGTATCGTCATGTTTTTTAGCATTCTCAGAGTCGCTCAGAAAAAATTATTCTCAGTTTTATGCCCCCTGCACGTGTCTCTACGAAATGGAAAAAACCGTTTCGAAAAAGCGCTCCATGTCCTGGAAGGCTTTCCTGGTAAGTCTTTCGCTGCTCCACCGCCGACTGATCCTAGTAGATCTTCGACATTGGTTAGGCCGATTTCAGACTTTGCTAATCGAGCGACTAGGTAGCGCCCGTGGTCGCGTGGCGCACAGTGAATCGAGCCATTCTCTGCAATACGAGGCCTCGCACCCCAACGAATCCCTAGTAGCTAATCGCTCGATGCGCAAAGTTTGACATCTGTCTTATATTGTAGATTGCGACCGGAAATTGTGTAGCTAAAAACTCACCTCACAATAATCGGCTATCTCATCTCGCTGGTCGTCTATTAGACTCCCTCACAGCGAAGAACGAAGAGAATAGAGTAGTCTCCAGTTTCTCTCTTCTTCTTGTAACCTCGGCATCCTAGTTCTTATCTGTGTTAGTTGTTTGTGCCGTATGAGGTTTGTAGGTGGAACATTTATTAACTCGGCCTAACGTTTCGACAAAATCGTTTTCTTCTGAGGTCTAAATGCGGTCTAAGGTTGAGACTTACGTTCTAATCCAACAAACGCCCTATCTTCTGTAGCGGTTCCGACATTCCGTCAGGCAATCGTAATTGCAAACGGCTATGCGGTACAAAGACACCAAAGTGAGCATAACTACCCAAGAGGGGTGCCGCGTCAAAGGAAGTTGCTCTTATGTGTCTCTTCTATATCTGACGAAGTGAGCACTGCTATTCAGCGGAGCATCAGAAGAGCACAGCTGCAGAACGATGTTCAGTTGGTTAATGTTCCCAATGAAAACATCGGACGGCAACTGGTACGAAACAGGCAGTATGATAGGCAGTGTATGTCAAATGGTTGTATTATTTGTCCATCCGGTAAAATAGGAGATTGTGCATATAGGGGAGTAATTTATCAAATTGAATGTCAGGCCTGTAACTCAACCCATATTGGGGAAACAGGAAGTGTTCTAGCCATCCGCATCAAAGAACACTTGACTAGCATGAGACGCGGTACTCGTTCAACAACTCTTGGAAAGCATAAGTTCGAGGAGCACGGTGGCGTTGAATTCGAAATAAAATGTATGGAGTTGACGGAAATGTTGCGAGAAAAGCACTGGAAGCATTCTGGATTTCTTCTAGAAATCCAGCAGTGAACAGCCGAGATGAACGCCTTTCAATAACAAATGATTTTTCGTCATATACACCGCACTGTGAGCTATAGAATAAAGCGTACGTGCGTCTTCCGATTGGCGCTGAAGACAATCGGGAGACAGTGCAGTGTGCTTTTATTTTTACTGAGCAAAGCCTTTTTGTGGTAGCGGGATTCCCGCGCAAACGGCGGAACCAGGGTGAGTTTTGAAGTTCATCTTTCTTAAGTTTTCTCTGTGCGATTCCTGACGGAATGTCGGAGCCGCTAGAGAAGATAGGGCGCTTGGTGGATTATAACATAAGTCTATACCTTAGACCGCATTTAGGCTTCAGAAGGCGACGATTTTGTCGAAACTTTGGGCCGAACCAATAAATGTTCCACCTACAAACCTCGTACGGCACAAACCACTAACACAGATAAGAACTAGGATGCCGAGGTTACAAGAAGAAGAGAGAAGCTGGAGACTTCTCTATTCTCTTCGTTCTTCGCTGTGAGGGAGTCTAATAGACGACCAGCGAGATGAGATAGCCGATTATTGTGAGGTGAGTTTTCAGCTTCACGATTTCCGGTCTCAATCTACAATATAAGACAGATGTCAAACTTTGCGCATCGAGCGATTAGCTACTAGGGATTCGTTAGGGTCCGAGGCCATGTATCGCGGAGAATGGCTCGATTCACTGTGCGCCACGCGACCACGTACGCTACCTCGATTAGCAAAGTCTGAAATCGGCCTAACCTCTGCGGCATTAGAGCTTTTTTTTTATTTGGCAAAATTTTAGTTTATTTATATTCTCACATCTGCTGAAAAGAGTTGGATTTCTGAGTAAGAAATTTAGCGGTGCACAATATTAATACATTGACGACAGCGCGGGGATATACATTTAACCCGCGCTTCGCAGGCCGGGTCAGTCCGTGCGGGAGATATGTATCCCGCACCCATTCCATCATTTTTTTCGCAATGCACGACTTCTTCAGAGGTTTTTTGTGTCTGTCTTACGGATCGGATATTGATATAACTATAAACGTTGTGGTCTATGGACTAGTTAGATATGCTTCAATTTAGCAAAGGGTTTTTCAAAACTCGTGAACTGTCCAATTAGCTCAAACTCACACCAACTCTTGAGGAAGAAATAAAGCTGTGAATGGCATTAGAATGTTGGGCCTAATTTTTGAGGACGACAAATTTGCCAAGTTGTATGAAGTTCCAAACTTTACGGTGGAAAAACGGGCGCCGACAATTCCACCAGTGCGGCGATGGGTGTGATTGCATGCGGCGAGCGGCTACCGTAACCCACGCCTGATTTTCTGCCAGTGTAGACTTTATGTTCAACATGCCAACTTTTGATTCCGCGGCTACCGTAACCCAACCAAACATAATCCGTTGTTACAGAGTGGCTCTGATTCGAAGTAGCTGCATTCACGCGTTAAGTAGTGCTACTACGAATAACTGAATTGCGGCCTGCTAGAGCATGGCTGACAAAATGGTCATGCCTTATCCACCTTCCGTGAGCATTTACTGCATAAGTGATGAGGGGGATGGTTTATCTGTGCTTGCGGCTGTTCTTGCTGGTCAAGCGCACCGGAATAAGAGGTCTTTTGTAAAATAAGTGCAAATGAGGTTCCTTCTGAAAGAAACTTGAATCCTAATGAGTACAGTACAGAGAAGAGGACGTGGAAAAGAGCGAAGAATAGGAATATCCTTCGAAGATTTCTCTTTACTGTCAGCCCGTCAAAGGCGGATCAATGCAGCGATACCTGGAGATGCAGGAAATATCTTACTGCACTGAATATATTAAAACATATCATGCCTAAAACGAATCCCTCGTGCAGCATGTTGACTACATAAAGAGGAGAAATTATATTAGTCGATTGAGTGGGCTGTGCTGTTTGAGCAAGTGCTCTTGGTCTTTGTGTGTTGGACATCAAATTCCCATTACGCATCTTTGAGTCTCCTTGATATATAGCTTTTTATTGGGGTCCTTCCCTTAGTCTTGGCCGAAACCAGGAAATCCGCAAAGTTTTAGTGGACCAATCTGAAACTCCAAGGTTCAGTATGGTGTCAGGCATAAAGTAAACCATGAATCAGAGAATTAGGGAACACTCCTCAGAAACGAAGCGTGGCTTATAGTGTTCATGATAAAATATGGACAGTCTTCAGTGCTACCGCGAAATACGGCGACATCGTGATGGCAATGCACTTGAAACCGCGTGAAATTCTCCTTCCCGT
>KZ346341.1:42399-55380 GCA_002352805.1 Teladorsagia circumcincta | reverse complement strand
GGATACTGGGTTCGTCGAATTTCCGCTGAATGTCAGGAATTTGTAACTAGTCGCTAATTTAGCAAGTGGCTGAATGATCAGTGCTCTTTAATTGCTGAGTATCGTTGCTGTTTCCCTTCCTGTCCTTATTCTGATGTCACTATGCTGCCGTATTGAAACTCGCTCCTGTTTTAATGGGAATAAGAAAACATTTGTAGAATGACGTCTGTTTGCCAATCAATAACAGCAGTTCACAGAACTATCATCACCTGTGCAAACTGCTATCAGCCTCATAGAACTACTTGAAAATATTCTTGAAAATGGGAGCAAAATATCTGAAAGGAAAACAACAAAGTTGAAATGAATAAATCTCAGCCCGCGAAGCTTCATGGATGCGTGGCCAGCTAGATGTCTTGTCATCCTAGTAACTGATATTACGAATTCAACTTTTCAGCTCTATATTCAAATAAAAATGAGGATATGGTTTTCAGCAAAACTAGTCGGGATGTGGGAGGGGCGAAAAGTCAGTGTAGCGGAAATGCGAAGTGTTTAAGCAATTTTTTCTCAGATTGTGTTAGAGGAATAGCGAAGCCGAGGATTTGTGACGCGCTTGGAATTTGTTCCCGAGCTTGGGGTTCGCCTCGACGGGGGTGAGGAGACCCATTTCCTAGTTAGGTGAGGGGACCCATCCCCTAGTTGCGGCTTGCTGCATCCGGTCCCTGGGAATCCGGAATTGTCGCAATGGGAAAAGTTCCGCGCGCGAAAAAGGGAAACGTCTATTCTAGTGAGCCAAACCTGTCGCAGTCGCCCTTCCCCCTCAACGACGCTTGAGCCCGAATTATCACTGAATATTCCGTGTTTTGCTTAGTTCCACTCATCTCCTTTTTTTGTGTACCGTCGAATGCGTCTATCGAACAAATTGGTTCCTTTTTTTTGTTAGATCAATCTCGATGCTCTGATACTTGGCGCGAGTTACTTGCTAGCATGAGTGGGAAACAGTGAATAAGCAGCTGTCAAATTGCATTACAGCGTTCAGTCAAGTTTTTTATGGGTCCATAATGCATATTTCGACCGCTCCTTGAGATCAGAAATACGTCATGCTTAACTATTTCAGACAAATAATGTCACTGCTTATCGCCAACAGTAGTTCTCCCAGATTTTCTTTCTCTTAGCGGGTCACACCAATACCTTCTTGTATTATAACTATGAGCCCACTTGCACGATCACTAAGCCGCCTTTAGACTTCGCGACTCCTTTTGCAATAATCTCGGAAAATTGGTATTACTTATGCTTTTTGGCATTTCTGGGATCGGGTACAGCAAGACCCGGCCGGTGCTAGCCCTTCCCGGCTGAGGATTTGTCTGCGATGGCAGAGGCGCGAAGGATCACTGAACACGTTCCAGGGTTTCGGACATCGATCGCCATCCCAACATTGATCTAAGAAACTCGGAAACATAGGACATAGGCCAGGGATGGCTCCTCGTTCGACGGGGACTTGTCCCCGGCCTTGCCGCGCCCGGCCCCTGATGCTATTGGATGTCACGTCCGCTTTTAAACGCACAATTTCGCGATTGCAACGGGCCTGATTGTGTGAATGGAGCATATGTGGGAAGCAAGCCATCATGCGTTTTGGTCTGTGATCACTAGCTATGAACGCGGCCTTGTGTAGACTACTCAACGTCTTTGAGTGGTGTTTCCTGCTGACAATTGACAGTACATTTCTGGGTAAAGAATTTTGAAAACAATTGATGATTTGTTATCCCATTTAGGCTGTCATGTTGTTTTTTGATTAATGATATGTTGTTTTGAAAAAGACTTCAACTCTATGAGATGGGGCTTTTGGTTTTTTTTTTCATTTCCCATTCTAACGGCCGCGATTTCAGGAACGGCCAATATGGAACGACACCCTTCGAGGCATTCTCGTAGCCCTGGTGAAAGATCGAAGACCGCTCTGGGATGCACGTTTCCGGACTACCAAAGAGAGATCCATTCAGCTTTTTCGGGACATCGCCGCGATTCTGTCAAATCAAGACAGTCGTATGAATGGTGAGCTGCTCCATTGACGCACATTGGCTGGTGTAAGAGTCCGCGATTCGCGCAGGTTTCGCAGATTAACGCGATTCTCGCGATTTACCGATTGCATTCGATCGCAGGAATTGGGAGTGTCCCATTTGAACATTTGGAATACTGAATACGAAACAAGTGGAACCATGAGCAGTCGTCATTCAGCCATCACTACCAAGCAGAAGTGGCGGTGGGATTGAAGAACACCTTGCAGTATGAATCGGGCATTTGTGATTTCCGTGAGCGGTCGTGTGAATCGCGCAATCGCGAAAATCAGCGAAAGCTGCGGCGAATCGCGGACTGTTACCCCAGCCTTAGCCGAGTAAATTTGAAAATGCAAGTTCACGCTGTTTTTCGCTACGGACTAATTTATTGTGGTATCAGTAGCAAAAGTTGCATAGGACATTTGAGCACCAGAGCACGCGTGGTATTGATTTTTTCGGGGCCTTCCCTGCTACATTTTAGGTGATGCAGTGTATAATCAAGGCAGGTTTCGCCTCGAAGAACAGATGGTGGGTGTGATCCAAAACCGCCCTTGTACTTGGAGAGTAAAAAGTTTCAGCGCGGAATCCTTTGTGATTTAAATGCGTGCTCACGGCAAATATAACCAACATTAAATTTTGCACTTGGTCGCCTTGGGCATATTTCTCTGTTTTTAGTTTGGCATGGTTGCACCTTATGATAATATCGATTGATAGGCCAGAAGGCAAAACTTTAATCAAGACACTAGATCGCTTAATCACTAATGAAACGTAGGCTACAAGGCACTCCTCTTCCACCTTCTTTGATTTAGCCATACCTCTACAAAAGTAACTGCCTGCTCCGTCGCTCCACCACCGTGCAACCGCTGCTCCCCATAGATTTTCGATGGGTTCCCGGTGCTAAACATCCTATGTCCTTATTGGCTTATTTTTTAGTAGCTTACTCATCGTTGTTAATTAATGGCTTGTAGAATGGTATGTGTTGGAGAAATGGTGTTGGATGATGGAGATGTACACACGTGCTGTAGAGCGACCTCATTTTGACTGGCGGTTCCGAAGTGCCATGTCATTCCATATCGAATCCCTCGCAAACGGCGTTCAATACATTGAGTAAGTTGTATTGCTTCAATAGATGCAAGTTACCGCAGTGAAACCATTACAATGAATAGTGAATACGAGTATTTATAGCTCTTTAACACCCGATTTGTTGTCAGATGCTACGGCTCGATATGCCGAGACTGAAGCAGAAATAATCGAAGCAAAGGTTTGTTCCAAGTTTTTTTTTCACCTTGAGTTTTTGTTCTCCATTTGTCTGCACTGTGTTCGGCTCCCTAAATTTTTACAAGTTTCGTTTGACTACGGTAAAACACAGATTGTTTTTGGTCTCATGAGTAGGTGAGCTTTCTTCTTTTCAAATGTCTGCTCAGATGTTCAGGATACTCTAAACATTTCTTGCCTTTTTTTCAAATGGTATCCAGTTTTCTTTGATGGCGAAAGCTCTGCCCTTGTTCGAACTCGTCTTGGTGGTATGCTCAATTCTGAATGCGATCCTTGGCGGAAAACGAAAATTGATTACACACTCTGCAGTACTAACTCCCTGAGGCCTAGTATATCGATTCTCGTAGCACCTCATTGCGTACATTGCGAACCTACAATATTCAGAGATCTAGCACACTTCAGACTAGATTTGCGCCTCCACTTACTTGTCATTCAAGTTGTAAGCGTCAGGTTCACCGTCTTTAAATTATACTTGACAGCAAATTATACTTGACAGCTTACTTGTGGAAGGAAATTCATGAAGGTGTTTTTACTTTATGACTGGTGGCACTGAATTATTTCATCTTGCACTTTATCCTTTCTTTCATCCTCATTCTATCCTTACATAAAGCCAGTATATTTGACAAAGAAAATAATTGTAATGGCACAAGTACCACCATTGCTGTACGTGGCGCTCCCAATATTAGGCGGCTGTCAGACTTTGCCATCATTCGGTAACGGTTCAAGCGATGATTAGTGTTCCACGTCCTCGAGACGGGGTAAGTATTTCTAAGTTACTTGTCTTCAAGGAGCCACACAATGTTTGATATTTCCTGTGCACTCTCGAGGGCATTGCCAGGATTTTCGACTTGTCGCGCGTTCCGCTAGAGATTGGTCGCAAAGGCTGGGATCTGTCTTAGCGTTGCGAATCACTCAATATTGTCGCTGCAACGTTTTTCGCCTACACAGAGTAATATTTCAGAGCGAGCTGAGTAGGAAGTTCAGGAAGGGCTGTGCCGCCTACCGAGTAGAAATGGCCATTTGCTCCCGTCCTCGTGTATGTGCCTCAGAGTTAGGTAAGAAGCATTCCCTTGTTATCATTACAGAATTTACTCTGGCACATGTCGTCAGAAGTTCACATTCTGAGCAGCTGCTTTCATTGCTATACTTAAGGTCCGAATCGGCAAAAAGCGGCTATGACACGAAGTAGCTCACGTTCAGCGCTGGAAGCGGTACTAGAACGTGAAATACAAACGGCTTATCCCGAAAACGATGATTTATTCAAGGAGGTTAAGGTGAAGGAAGAAGCTCCCGAGAACGATGATTTGTGTCTGACGGGACCAACAGAAATTCTAGCTTCAGGTTAGCTGTATCTGAAGTGCTAATTAGTGATAAGCTCATACTATGCTGAGTGTACAATCTCTTAATGACTAATCCTCTTTTTAACGGCTTATTACAGCAGATACGGAACCTACTTTGGCTTTGCTTCTTTCGAAGAAAATGGATGAGAATGCTAAGGAGCTTTCTCAAGCAGCAACCCCGGGTTAGGATTTGATTTTGCCATTCATTGCAAAAATAACTGTTGCATAAGCGATTTGCGTAACCAGAGTTACAGTCAGTTCAAAGTGATATTCTGTGATATGCAGAGAGAGGTGGAATGAAGCAGTAGGTATGCAGGGGAAGCGTAACACGTCCGTTTGAGCTTTCACTCTGAATCACGACACTTTTTCTATGGAAAAAGAATCTGCAGGAGTCAAATTTTTCTCAGAACGGAGTAATCAAAGAAGAAAAACTGCAGATTGTGCGGAATGTTAGGATTGTTTGCATAGGGATACCTCAGGGTGAAATCGGGTAAAGTGGAAGGAGCAGTGATCCCATCATTGTGCTCCACCCCGTCAACGCTCAGGACAAGAAAAGTAGTGTTGACAAGGCTAGGGAACATACGGTTGAATTCGTGATATGAACAAACTCTTATGTAAGATCGCCACATACTCCTTGGGGGGGGGGGGGGGAGGAGGGAGCAATGCAAATATTTTTTTGGGAAAGATGGTGCGGGTATTAAGAAATGGGCACAGACGGGTGACTCAATCCAATACTACTATTTCTAATGTTGTTCACTGGATGCTATAAACATATCTTTCAGTTGTGAACTGGACATCTGATATGGTTTGTGAGCTGATTGATAGCTTCAAAGAGCAACCGGCGTTATGGCATTATGCGCATCCACATCATAATGACCTGCACAAACGCAATGAGCTTCTGTGTGGAATTGCAAAGAAGCTGCGCAAAATGGCTGGTGGATCTGCTGTCAACGGTTGGCTTCCTTCTCACTGTTCTGCTTCTTAATTTTTTATTTCATTTCGTTGCAACGTTTTGCTGACAATGAGGTTTGCACATTATCCCATACCCAAGTTAATCGTGACTGCAAACTGCGCATCATTACAATCAATAGATCAAAACACATTATCCAACTACTTTTCTCTCACTGTATGCAGTATTTTGCCAAAATTTCAACATGAATTCAGGGAAAGTAAAATTTTACAAGTTCAAATGTAGGAATCAATTAGTTAATGGGCTGCTGCTGTTGATTTCAAACCCAGTGTATCGTTATATATTCCTATTTCCAGAAAGCTTTTAATGGGGTTTCTCGTGATCTTTTGCTCATCAAATTAATCATATGTCGTCATTCATTGTCTAGGCGGGCGGACTATTATAGGTGCTTGGAATTTCACCAAAATCATAACGCAAGGTGAAATGACTTGTGAATTCGAATAGAATGGAAAAAGCGCTTTGAATGATGTATGAATCATGTGAAAATGATGAGTCTAGGGAAAAAGTTCTGTTTTAAAAAAGTCACGGTACAGCAGTGAGGCGAGAAAGTGGAATTTTGAAAGGAAGCCATAGGACTCGCTGAAAGATTGATGGTGAACATTGAGTAGAGTTTGGGACATGTTACCTCGATTTCTCCAAAGGGGACAACGTTAAATTGAGTTGCAGGTTAGGTAATTTCCGTCTACTGGATCTCCCATTTTGCTCAGTAAGTCGCTGTGAACATAGGACATATGCATTGTATCTTGCGGAGCTATCTATTCTCATTCTAATAGTATATGAGATCTTGTGGATTCGTGGTATTTTGAAGGGAACATTATCATTTGAGAAAGAAACAACGGTACTCACCGGTGAATGTAATAATTACTAATTGTAAGTTCACACAGCTTTTGGGAGAATTCATTCAAAAAAGGAGAAAAGTGAAATAATGTGTTATCAGTGTTTTTGGTGTGTTACTTCCTACCCTTCTTGTAATTTTTAGTTTCCGTTGACCTTCACCGTCTGCTCTTGCTTGCACGTTTCAGAGCACTTAGAACTGCCATTTTCCATCTTAAAATTTCCTCAGTCATTGACACAGTGATATATTTTATAATTTATATAAATATTACATATCATAGTAAATAGATTGCGTAAATAGTGAAATCGTTGCAGGACAATTCGTATTCGAATGTGCTTATTCTCCGATTTTTTAGAGGATTTGTTGGTTGAAAAATGGCGCTCGCTTTACGAGCGTTTCAATGATGAGCTGGTGAAAGCAAGACAGGGGCAGTTGAGCGATTGGGAGTTCTATCAGCGGATGCTCTTTCTCTCACCAGAGGTTTTATCTGCTTGTAGGTTCGACGATTTGAATGAGGGTGAGTGGTGTTTTTTTGGTGTTCTACCAATAACAAGTTGTAAATTATGATTGACCGTTTAAGGTACTCAACCACCAGTGGTCATGTCAAGTGTTGCAAAGGCTGTTGATGAAAATATTCGTAAAATCTTAGGCTATGTGTAAGTTATTGGCACGTTGATGACAGCGCGAGACGCATGCGCGTCGCTCTTTGGAGGTGCGTGGGACCGCGCGAGGCGCATGCGCCTCGCACCATTATTTATTCTTTACCTATGCGCTATTTCCTTGCTGATTTCTTTTGTGTGTATTCTATAGATCAGCCCTTGACATAACTATAGACGACGTGGCGCAGGGAATAGACAGGTATGCTTCGTTTTAGTGCATTTCTTTTTGAGCCTCACCGGGTTTCCAATTGTCTTTATTCCTCGTTTTTTTATTCTTCTCAATATGTAAAAAAGCTTGGTAAAAGTAAATAAGAAACTACATGGATGGCAGCATGTGTTCCATTGGAACAGTAGAGTAAACTCCTGTAGACTAAAGCTGACGAGTTTTGTTTTCTTTTCTTATTTATTTGGTCAAGCATCTGGTATAAAACCTGTATAAAACCTCGGTGTAATTTCTACGCATTCAACATTTCTGCTATCCTCTAATGCCGATCACGTTTTACGTATGTGTTAGTCGAAAAATTGCAAGTATCTGCGATGGGACGACCGCGCTCGCAAAATCGTGCTGGTCCCACGCGGCCAAGAACAAAATGCGCGCTGTCGTCAACTTGTTGAAATTATGAGGCATGCTGTGAGATTCGAATAAATTCCAATTGTAATTGCTTATTTAAGGCCAAAGTCAGTACATGAGGAGATAGAAGCACCTCCAGTGAAAAGACCCAAAGTTGCTCCAAGGAGAAGCACCCCGAAGCCTGCTCATAGGGACACTCCTTCTCATGTGCAACAGGTGTGTTATTTTTATCGAGAGCATTCCACCTCTTGATGTTTGCAGCGAATTCGAACTGAATGTAGTACGTCGGGTCGCAGGTAATAGAAATGAATATTTTCCTCGTAAATATTTCCATTAAGGCAAGATTCGGGCTCAGACCCACTTAAAAAGACCTTAGTGTGGCTAGAAGTGCCGGGGCCAAATTTAGGCACGCTTCACCATTACGGCCGCACTCCGCCCACTGTTCGATGTCCTGTCTGCCTCGCAATGTTGATCTGCGATTCTCTCTGCTCGTACCTCTCTACCACACCCCGCGCTCACATTATCTCTTATCTCTCTGCCGATCCTTTGAAGTTCTCCGCAGCGTAGAGCAAAAGGCTCGATTTCCTGTGTAATTCAAGTTTTTTTTTACTTTTCTCCTCCTGGGGCGATCCACCTCTCACCCCTACTTCTACATTTGAGTGGAATTGCCTCATCAATTAAATCCTAAATCTTGCGTTCGAGAAGCATTCTCAAAATTTTTGTGGTGACGTATGTGAGAATATATGAAGATTCGATGCCTTCGAACATATTGTAGTCCTCAGTATCTGAAGATCATTCTAAGTATGAAATTAGTGTTAGTGTTTTCCTGGCTATCAGTCTTCTTCATTTTTGTTCAGGCACACTTAATTTCAGATTTATGGAACCCACTAGTAAATCAAAAACAAGTCAAAATCTGAAGAAGAGTTCGTATTCATATTGACATTTACGCTTTTTTTTTCATTTTCCGCATATTTCAATCACAGCGTAAGCACTTCCTGCCAGTTTTGTTCTTCGTTTTCTGCGAACTTCAAAGTGCAGATTGCTCTCAAATCAACTGTCTCCTTTCAAACACTTATAGTAGCTATTTCTTTACTCAGTTGAAACTGTGTTCAGTGGCATTTTGATGTCGTCTTCGTTGAAGAGTGGGTCTCGATTTTGGCCATAAAAGTTTATCATAATCATTTTCTATCGCACACTTGAAATATGGGAAACCAGGCCTATTTGACAGAAGAGATTAAGATTTACTGGTGTTTTGTGTAAAAAAGTGGCCTGTCTCAGACATGATCGTATTGCACCTAAAAACAAACATTGATTCGTTCAGGAGCAAAGTCAAGCTCGACTAGCTTACAGATTTTAGGTCATCTTTTGGATTTCTGAGTTAGAAAATTCATTAATTGAAATCCATTTTGGGTTTAGATACCCAATTCTAGATATCAAGGAGGCTTTATTGTGAGCATATTTTTTTAGCATGTCATATTATCCGTTACTACAGTAACTATGAGTATTTCTCGGGAAAAAAATCAAGGGCGTGCAGTTTTTCTTTAACGTCGTAGTTGAGTTCAAGTTTCATTTGAATGGAGTTCATGAACGTTGACCGCTTCATCATTCATTTTGCTCAATAATCTCAACTATTGGGTCAATTTCTTTTGCAGGTCAAATCCACATGGGTCCCACCTCGTGAAGATTCGGTTGAAGTGATGGCACAACCATTTTCGTCTGCTCCACCTACAGCTACAGCTCAAATCACGGTATCAATCATGCATTCTATTCCTTTGCGGTCCCAAAAAAGCATTTTGCTCCGAATTTCTGATTTTGGACTTTTATTCTATACACTGTCACATTTGCCGCAGTACAAAATAACATTTGGCTATCTTTTCATTCGTGAAACCATCCTCTACTTTAAGCGGGCATTTGTAACTCAGTGAAGTTGATTACCTGTCTGTCAACTAGTAAACCCTTCTCAGGGCTATAAGCTCAGTTTAGCACCCAAAATAGGGGCTAATGTACAAGCCGGTGCCAAATCTCATCTTGCAGTACCTTGGGCAGAAAACCACTCAGAGATGTAAGAAGTCGGGCGAGACTGCACTACGGAAGACTTCTCCTCCTGTAAGTGGCCGCTTTGAGCCTTTCAGAACTTTTTGGGTATTCAATTGCTTGGGTACCCTGTAATTGTTTTTATTACTGTTCAGGAATGTTATCGGATTTGTTCAGTTTCCAGAAGAATCTGGAAACTGAACAAATCCAATAACATTCCTGAACAGTAATAGCGTAGAGTTTTGAGGCTGTTATAGGTTCAATCAGGGAAAATCAAAAAGGATAATAAAGGGAAAAAGGAATAATGGAATGGGAGGCTTTTTAGTGAATGTTAGATTTGGAAGCATTGATCTGCATGAGCTATTATTTTTAAACGTTATATAAAGATCGTCACTGACTGAGGCGTTTAGGGATTAATCCCAAAGCAGTTGGAATGGACATCTCAACCTGTTTTTTGAAACCTTTATACAACCACCCAATGACTATTTCGACCATGCATAGTAACCTGCGCTGTTTCGTGGGGGAGGGGGTTCAACAGAGGGTGTTGATGAGCTTTTAGATAAGCGAGGTTCGACTGAACGGTTTTCATTCATTTCAATTCATTCAGGCAACTTCCGAAATTGGCCATATTCTGAGAAGTGAAGTGGATGTTCTACAACAGTCGTCTCCTCGTCCTTGCATGAATGGTTCCAAATATGGAGATTTTGTTTCTGATCATTCACTCCGAGTTCATGAGGACAAATGGACTCTAATGGGTGAGTTATATTTCGACGATTCCCGGCTTTGTTTTGACTGAAGAAAAAGGTCTTACATGAGGCAGCGATTACGATACATTCTGAAGGGGACGTGGGGGTGCTCAATCTTACGCCAATGGCAAAAAAAGCAGAGAAAGCCGTCCAAAAACGCGAAAAGGGTACCCCTCGATTGGCTATTGGTCTTCGCTGGAGGACGGGCAGAGGCTAGTACGCCGTCGTATGGACGAGTTTACCGCAACGTGTTTGGTGGCACCATGCCAATCCATGATCCCGTCTAATTCGTCAACAGTTGTTGTTCTAGTAGCGCCGCTATTGCCAGCATAGCTCTCCCAAATCACCAACTGAACTACTGGGCGGATCGCTTTCGGGACGCAGTGTTTCGAAGTCCTGCTCATAACCAGCGCACATTTTGACGTGAAAGCGCCACACCTTGCTTCCTTGGTAGTCAAGTAAATGCTTCGTGGCGCAGATACTTCCCGATGGGCTCCCTCCTCATCGTATCGCTTCTTTAAAGGAAGTGGTCACGATCGATAATTTCTGTGGAGACCATAAGGAAGGTTGCGCACTGGCTCGGGTAGGGGTCCTGCCCATTGAGAGAACAGCTAGTTTCAGTGGTAGTGGCACCATATCATTGGCGTGATAAAGCGCCGAAACCCATTTCCGGGTAGCTAAAAGATCTCCGTATCGATGTGGAAGGGGTAGCACTGGCAGCGTGCTTGACATGATACCGTTATCGTTGTCGTCCAATTGTCACTATAGAGTGCACCTCATTCCATACATCCGCATCTTCTTATCTTGGTGTCGTATCTCCCATGGGGTTACGTCCGTCCAGACATCTGTTTTAGACCTTATCGGCTGATAAGCTTGGGGTAGCTAGTCCACGTAGAGGCTAGCGTGCTCGCTTCCTTCAAAGCAACACCCCCAGCGGAAGCCGTAATCGAAGAATTTCAGCGGGTGGGATACATTAGCCCACGACTATCACTAATGTGGCGTTGTAGCTGCTCGAAAGTGCGCGACCTTGGCGCTAGGATTTTACGCAGTTAACACTTTGCAACTAATCTTTGCATTGGACGAGATATCTCGCACACACCTTACGATAAGCAGCGTGTATTACGGTGTAGCGACTGATTCGATTACGCACTGGTAGTGGACCCATGGAGCAAGCAAGTAAATACAACTCGTTCAGCCCTCCCCTTCCTTATTTGATATTTCTTAATGATTTCCCAGGCCTCCCTTTTTCTTATTTGAAATATTTGTTAATGGCTTCATCGACGGTTTTCTTTGCTTTTTTTTTCATTTCCAGTCAACTGGACATCCACAACTCTATTATCGAAAGCTGGGAACCCGCAAATTTGATCGGGGGGGGGGGGGTTGTTGCTTTGAACAAATTTTATGGTTGGGGTTTATCCATGTACGTCCTAGTATTCTGGTTGGAACCATGCAGTTGTAATCGACCATCGGAACATCAGCGTACTGGCGCTGTAGGTCCAGTTGTACTTCCTATCTTCCAGTTACGACACTTGATGTCGTCATTCGTTTTTAGCTTCCTCTTTCATATTATTAATTCATGTTCAATCCATGTTCCCAAAAATTACTTTTTTTTCATGGCAAAATAATCATCTGATTAACTGATTAATCCGACAGAGCTTTACAGGTCGTATGATAGAAGAGACTGCACGCGAATTGGAAGCGAAGAATTCTGAATTGGCATTCCGGTTACAAAAGGACATCAATGACGTCATTTTTAAATACCAGATTGAGAGTCTCAAACACAGACAATAGCACATAATAGTGCTTTGTTTATTATGTCGTTATACGGGTTTTTTCAGCCGTTTATCAGGGTGATCTCGAATTATCAGAAATATTAAAGAAGACCTCACTCGCCTTTTGTTGGCTTTGTCATTTGACTATGTTTCTTACTTTGAAATTTCTATTTTTTTTTCTGACTATGTCTGTTGCCTTTTTAGGTGAAAGGATGTTTTGGCTGAAGCAGTCATTCCAGAAGTTCAATATATAACATAGTTTGTATTTTAGATTCTTAACTATAAAAATTTTGAACTTTATTGTAAGATTTGTAAAGTTTTATGTTGTGTTTAACGATGAAGTGAACATGGCCCAGTGGTATTTGTTGTCTCTTACTCCTCCAGCGGAAAATAGAGTGTGTGTACAGGGTGCCATTAAAGGAAGCGGTTCGATAAAGAGGGAGCGTATCGGGGAAGTATTTTCATCACACGGGGAAGTCACTTGGTTGCCAAGTAAATGAGGTGTGGCGTTTCACCATGAGATGTCGGTCAGACTCCACGATGGTGACAGCGATGGGCGATCGCGATCGCCCATCGCTGTCACCATCGTGAAGTCTGACCGACATCTGAAAGATTCGCTGGTTGCTGAGCAGGAGTTTGGAAGCACTCCGCCCACTAGTCTACAGTTGGTGATTTGGACGAGCGGCGTTGCCAGCAGCGCCTCAGTGAATCAGCTCGGTTGGTGCATGGTTTGGCATGTAGCTATCAAACGT
>KZ346339.1:43807-57001 GCA_002352805.1 Teladorsagia circumcincta | reverse complement strand
GTGTAGCGCGGGTACCAGCGTCAGTCATTTAAAGGAGCGATTTGAGGTGGGTCCCGCAGCGGACTCCCCCAAAATTGAGAAGGATTGAATCAGATTTGGGGACGAATCCACCTAGGGCAAGGATTGAATACCGCTCTGGTACATACGTTTCGCGCCTACCGTATTCAAAAAATGCGGCGTGCTTATCGCACTTCCATAGAGCCGATCTCTCTTTAACTTTTGCCATACGGTGCGTGATTTACGCAATGTGGTCTCACATCTCCATCCAGCTTAGTCCTCAATTAGGCACAAAAAGTGAGAGAGCCCAGGAGAGCGGAAAATAAGCGTTAAGCAGCACGAGCGTCAAAAAGAATGTCATATCCGGGATCAGAACAACAAATAACTCTGAGAAATTTACACGGAATTTGGTGAAAATACGCCAGCTGGCGCCAATTTGGCGCCAGCGCTGAAAATGGATGTGATATCCGTGATTAGGACCCTAGATTGGCGGTTAGTCTCGGCGAAAAAGAAATTTTTGACCCACTTCACTCCCCACTGGGGTTGTAGTAGTGTCTTTTCTCCTCATTGGGCCAAATATTGGTAGGCTCTCTAGCGTCCACAAATTACTTGAACTCGGTCTTTTTAATCGGTTGTGATCTAGCCTAGCCGTTCACGGTGGGACAATAGGAGAAAGTTCAAATATCTGTGAATCTGCTCGCTGTGAAGGTAGTGAAGTTATATAACACGAAACATTTCTCCACAAGCTTCTTGTTATGTAAAAGTAATTGTTTATATTACGAGCCGAGTTTGTACAAGTAATTTCGTGCTGCTGTATTTTTGATGCGTTTCCTATTTCAGCAGAGAAGAGAACTTCGAGGCACAGTGGCACGACCTGCTGAGCGCATCTATCGGCGCAGGGAACGCGTGTGGAAGCGGTGCGTTTCTTTTTTGCGATGGTTGTTAATTTCGTTCGAACTCCGTTCAGGCTTCACTCTTCTCAATTTCCTTCAAAATTTCAACGATTTTTCTTGACATGGTTGTATTGTGGCAAGCAACTTCTAGTGGTTTATTGAAAGATGCGCAAAAAATTCCCATAAATTAGTGCGAAAAAGAAAAGTCTGTCTCGAAGTTTGGGATTTTTTGTCATACAGTCTTCTGCAACAACCTAGTAGAAGCCGCAAAAAGGGTGGGAGCAGATCGATTAGGCGAATCGTTTATGAATCAGAGGTTTCGTGGAAGAATTCACAGAGTCGAGCGTGAAAATTGGAGGAAGGATTGCTTAAACGAGTGTCTTCTCGAAAGTCACTGGAAGTCATCTCAAAATTGCTACTTTGACCCTCAAGGCAATGTTCAGAGCTTACGAACTCGAATCTGCGAAAAGAATTATATACGTATCGATCACCAAAAGCCGCAGACGCACGAACGCGGAGGCGAAATGGTCGACGTCGTGAACCATGCCTATTAGCATTCGTGGCGCACATTCGTGACAATGCTAAGTGCGACACGAATGGCAACGCCCAACTAGCGAAAAGGTCCTGATGCATATTGATCGCAAGAGGATTTGCAAATCCGAAAGTACGATTCGTCGCTCCGCCCATTTTTGGGTCGATACACATCTTAGTCCTTTCGAAGGTGCGCAAACGCGATCGGTTCGAGCGTCTGTCAATGTCTGAACAATGCCTAAGGCCGAAGTCAGACTTTGCGAATCGCTCGCAACGTCTGACATCGGCCTAAACATGATGGTTGCGAATCACAAATGGACGAGGACCCACTGCTGCCCACTATATTTTCATGAGGAGTTGCCATAATTTTTCAGGTAGAGGGTCAAGTGTTGTTCAACAAAACCCTCCAAAAGGCCAGGGTTCTGATGTCTGCTTGATTTGGCCAGGGTTCTGTTAGAAAGATCCCCTGTACACCTAGTGCGAAGGTGCTCTGACGGTTTGTGGACTACTTGATTTTTCCTCAATGGTCCTGCCACAATGGCCAGAGCACAGACGATTAAGGAACGGGCGGGCTAAGCTTTGTTGAGGAGAGAGCGCAGAGGCATTTTCAAGGGTTGAGTCCAAGTAGTCCGTCGACCGTGCTCTGACGGTGGAAGACGTCAGTTTCTCAGTGTCTAACGACGATGTGAACACCTGAGGGATCAGAAATGGTCAGTGGTATCGATTCGGAACCGGAATCATAAATAGGAACCGGAAAAGGCACAGTCAAGAGGATTACAGGTTTTTTTGAGAAAAGTCAAAGCCCTCGTAAACTGCCAGGCTCAAAGGAAGAAAAAGTGGAGCAGCAGGCCCTAAATGGGGAAGTTTGACGATCAAAAAGCTGGACCTCCTAGAAAGCTTCCCTGCCTCAAATCGCATCATCTCTCGAAATCACCAACGCTTAGCACTATAATTAATGCTAACAAAGTTTCTTTTTTATCGTGACACCTTAGAGCCATTTTTTCCGCACAGCGAAATAGCATACATTACTCAATTTGGTCTTTTCTATCGGTGGATTTGTAAATGAGGTGTCCATTCTAGAGTGTTTCAATGCATAGTCACCAATGCTGGAATATGGTTGTTGGTTTGGACACTACTGAAGATGTGCTCATCTGGCAATGATATGTCCGCTGGTGTCATAGCTGTTCTCTCGCACTTGATCGTTCTTCCCATCTTTGTATTTACTCGCATTGTCCTTGCTTTATGGTTTTCTGACATCGCTGGAGCATGCTTACGGACGCTGAACTTGGATCCTCCTCCGAGTGTTGAGTTCAGGTTAGCTATCTCATGTGAACTCATTTTCGTTTCACTATGCCTATGGTAATCACTAGCAGATCGCCATGAGAAATTACCAGGTTTTTCTTAGGTAGGACGTTGAATGTTTCCTAATAAAGCACATTTTCAGCACAGCTTTATCAGACGTGCTCGTATCGCTGCTGCTGGGATGTGTTTTTCTTGCGCAGGGTCTGCTCGTGTCGTACCTTCCGCTACCTGGTGTTTTGTGCTCTGTTATATCTTTCATTCACTTATCCCTTCTTAATTCGATGTACAGGTAATTTTTTCCTTTTCAGGTTTACTGTTGTGGTCCTTTCCAACATAATCTCAATATTGATGAGTACGATAAGACCGATGTCATGCTTTGTGAATCGAGCGATTTGCTAGCGTACGCAGTCCCGTCGCGGCCAACGGATTGCTCCATTGCCCGCTACGGCCCTTTCATAGCTCGAGAAGAGGCGTCTTCAGCAATGATGCGATGAACCGATTCTATCAAACGAATAGAGTGCACATCGATTGACTGGACTCCGCACCATAGCGTCACATGCGAGTGCGCGTCTGCAATGCAGCGATCGCGCGAGGCCAAGGTGCGATGTGTGCTGAGGCAAACAACGTGTAAGGATTTGGTACATGTCAATGTGGTAGATTTAAGTCCAGGAATGAACCAACCTCGCGCGTCGCTGCGCGTGCGTCAACTCGCGAATTTGCTGATGAGCCCCGGGGGTTGATGAAAAAGATGTGGTTCGTCAGAGTTTTCGGGGCGAAACGAACCACCTTATATTTTTTTTCACAATTATATTTCGTAATGTATTTTATTTTTTGTTCTTGTTCTGGCTACCGAATTGCTTCACCGCGAAAGACGCCTCTTCTCGAGCTGTGAACGGGGCCCACCGCAACGCGACCGCGGACACTAGCGGATCGCTAGTAGCGAATCGCTCGATTCGCAAAGTCTTACATCGGCCTAATGAAGGCAATTCTGCACTATTTAGAGCTATCGACTGTAGCGTAGACCTCACTATTCTCCATCTACAGATCCTTTCCAGCTTTGAGTATTTCTGGTCATCTCGCAGTGTGCTGCTTCACAAACGTATTGAACGCTTGGAGGCGTATCTGCCATATTTTATCGGATTTGGTGCCCCTCTCACCTTTGTATCTACTTTGAGCAGCAATTTCCTGCTCAATGGCAGTGTATTCGGCACATTCTTTCCCTTACTGATCATCAGCTCTTACAAGGTGAGCTTTGCTAGGTGTTTCTTACTTTTGCAATTGAGATTATTAGTATTAGACTGCTTTAAATGATAGCATCATTCGTACATGTGTCTTTCTTAGGCCTCTTGGGAGAGACCGAAGGATTCGAGAAGACATACTCCAGTGTTAAATATTTTTACACCATCGCGTTTAGTCACTGACGGTTTTGTAAATATTTTCTCAGGATTGGTTGTTCAGCAGCCGTCGATTCGTTGATTGTCATGTACATAACTAAGTAGCTAGTCCATGTAATTTGTAAATATTGTACATAATGCTATATGGGTAGTGCCATTTGTTAGGTTTAGGAAGACAGCTTTGCTCAAATACATGTATAAATATGTTGTAATTTTCACTGTGTACGTTTCTTCTCGCAAGGTTTGAAACCTGTATTTGATGGTTTGGTTTTAGTTTGATGCGTAAAATACCCAGTTGCAAGTAATGCATATGAGAAAGGTAGCTGTTGTAGGGATGATTCAACCTGGAATTGAGGGCCTCGCCGTAGGCTTAAACAAAGGCCACAAAGTAACGAAGATTGATCGCAAACCTCGTCAAAACCGACGCATTGGAGCCTGTAGCAAGAAGTCCAAGGTAAGCTTGCAGTGATAGGGTACTCTAGTTTAAATTGCGTCTCTAGTGTGGTTCTGGTGGTAGCCTTAGAGCAGGGTTTAGAGTTTGTGACAAGTTTCTTGTATTTCTGCCTTATTATTCCGCATTGCAGGTTGTCCGTGAACTCGTGAGGGAGATCACTGGTTTCGCTCCCTATGAGAGACGCGTTCTTGAGCTGCTTCGTATATCCAAGGACAAACGTGCACTCAAGTTCTTGAAGAAGCGTGTGGGTACTCACCTTCGTGCCAAGAAGAAGAGAGAGGACCTCCAGAGCGTCATCGTTGCCCAACGCAAGCATCACAAGTAAAATTGTTGCTGTTATTGTTGTTCATAAATGGTTAATATACGATTTGTAGTAATTTCGCTGTAGACCTTGCGTCTTGTCGCCTAGGTACAAATGATTAGCAATGTTGAAAGATTCGCTAGTTTGTTTTGGAACGCACATCGTTGGTGATGCCTACTTCTGCTATGTTGTAAAGGTGCAAAAAATGACGCAGTCTGGGTAGGTTTATTAATGAAACCTGTGAAAAGGTCACACGGGTTGAGATTGAGGTGTTGTGGGTGGGTGAAAGTTCTTTGGGAAACAACAAGTTGTCACGTCAAGCGGGAGGTGAAGTATTCGCAGTCGCCTTTGACTCTGATTTGTGCAAAGCCCAAGGCCACGTCTACATATTCTTTTTCGGCGCAAGGCTAATCGGATGGGCACGCCGATTTTCTGATTGCGGTAGGCACGAAATGTACGGGGGACTGGAGATCACTACTATGTTAAGGAAAAGCGATGGACTTGGCCTTGGAAGCGTGTGGAGCTCGCCCTCCCCTGGTGTCATAATCTACCGATCGATAGTTTATACTGGGACGATTCGGCAGGAAATACCATCAAAGATGGAAAAACTAACGAAAGGGTAGGACATTGGATTCCTGTAGCGTCTTGCTAGGTCACAGCAGTGAACACCGCTCCCCCCCCTCTCCCCTCACTTCCATTTCGCTGCCGTATTCGAAAAAATCGACGTGCTCATTCGATTAGCATTGACCTTCTTCTCTTCATCAATCTCTTCCTCACGATTATGGATTCTGCCTAGTAGGTTTGAACTCCATGGTAAGTGAAGAGAACTTGGTCGAATGGTCTGCTCTGTCATTTTAGATATACCGTCAAACTACAAGGGGCAGTAAAGAAAAGGCAGGAGCTCATCCAGCAAAGGAGGTGGGCATGTGGAACGACAGCTCATATCGCATGAAGTAATCTTCCTTTTCGCAACCCGGGATTTCCCTTCTCTTGCGAAGGTTGGAATTCCTGCAGCCGGCAGGGTCTGTCGACGGCATCAGAAAATCTTCGGAAATATGGAGCACTGGTAAAGCTCAATGAGGTGCTTGAAGGATCGTGTGCCATCACTGGGTTTTCTGAAGAGCACGTTCCGATGGGGTTTGTACATCCATAGTTAACCTTCTTGAAAAAATCTAATAGTGGATCGATTCAGGAGATCATTTATGTTAGAGGTTCAAGCTGAAACACCCACGGTAAAGTCTGCAATTCCTACTCTAACATTGTTCGAGTTTGCAGCAGATCGCATTTGTTGGTGAAGAAGAATTGAATTAACCCTTGTATATTTCATGCAACTAGATGTTCTACCCAGTGCACCTGTTTGTTTGCTGAAGAAGCGTTGAGCTTCAGCGCTCCTCCACTGAGCCTAAACCCTTTGTTTTTGTGAAATTTCTGCCATACAGTAATAGCGAAGTCTCATCGCGCGGTGGAATAATGTAGATTCATCTGGGATTTTCTTTTCGCTGTGTTGAGTTTGTAGAATTATGCACAATGGGGAAGGTTACTAGAAAACGTATCTTCATATTTTTTGTGTCACTCATCACTCTGTGAAGGCGAAGAGATTTAGGCTCACGGCGTCTCACCAACTGTTACACACCCCCGTCTGTTTCTAATAAGTTGTGGTAACGTTTTTCCGTTGTAAAAGGCGTGAATTTCTCTTGCTCAGGTGGCTAGATATGCGCTGTATTCTTGTGTGTATTTACAAACAAAGCTGGTGCCAAATGAAATTGTACTCGTTTTGAGTAACGAACAGCCGCCATAAGCCGACATCAGTCAACAGCGTGATGTTTCGACTGTGCGATTGCAGAAGACGTTTTTTCTTCCGCAGCTATCGAAAAAAAGCAGCTCCTACGATGTAATGTTTTGATAACCAAATGGATGGGTAATTTTCAGTCTAGCAGCTATGCAATGAAAAATCCAAGTCCAAAAAGCTGTTTTTCAGCTTTTTTAGTGATGCATATGTTCTAGTCGTTATTAAGGTGAGAAGTGGTCGCGTCTAAAGTATTTAGTGTCATTCAGAACACTATTCACCTTTGTTTCTCCTAAACCCAAAGTCTGTCTCTTTCCCACCCAACAGAACAGGTGTACCGCTCACCTTATATCTTCATGGTTTTTGGTCAGTGCACCAAGCATTTCCGGATTTGTTCTGCAGTCTAAAAACTTACAGGTCTTCGCTCATTCTCTGCTTGCTTTATTCGCTCATCATTAACTACGCGTAGCCTATTTTGAGTAGTGCCATCATTCACTTGACGTACCACTCTCGCCACAAAGGAACAAAGGGCTCTCTATAGTTTATACTAAGTGATGATGGTGGCAAGCTATGATGTAAATGAAGCAATTTACTTGCGGCGTACTGCACTGTGCTATACTGGAACAATAGCCGAGAACAGAACTGTGGCCACTTTCTAATTCTTTCAGGAAATGGCAACGCTTATGCCAGAGATGATTACGGCATAAACACTTTCTTGTATTGTGTTATCCTTGTTTTTACGGTTTGTATTGCACATTGCCATCTGATAATGAGCAATTCAAAATTTTGCAGATGTTTGGCCGCTCAGCAATTAGAGTGGCATCTTGTATAGCCGCTGGCCGTCGCTGCTTAACGTCTTTCGCTTCGGTTCCAACCTCTTCACTGAGCCGTCTTGCCACACCCTCACAATGTGCACTAAATCAGAAAAGGTCAGTTGGCATCAGTTTCCAAATCGTGATTGAGCACCCTGCTAGAATAATCGGACTGCTAATTCTTTCAAGGTTGAATGACTGGTATTAGACTTGATAGATTGCTGGATTAGTACAAACTCATGGCCTAGAAATTCATTGCTCAGCAACTGTGATGTGTAGCGCATCCTGAAAAGTTTTTATTAAACCTCGAATGCTTCTTGCCCATCGAACCCCTGCCCATTGCTTCTTAAATCCCAAAGTATGAGTCGGTTTGCATGTCAAAAATGTGAGCTCTTTGCGTGTCAAAAAGTTGGAGTGTGGCATGTGTTGTTGTACTTATTAGTTAGAATCCATTTCTGTTAGATTAGAGTCTTTTATCAGATGGATTCAAATGGAAATTGCTTGTTTTGCATTTTTGTATCGATTTCAAGTTTTGATCAATATGCCCGTGGTAATCGTAAGGGTAGGGTGCTGTAGTGGCAAGTGGGCTTACCAAGCGTCGTCCAGGCCAGTCAAGACTTGTCTGGGACGATAAAAAATACTGTCTTGTACGTCGGCTGGCTCCTGCAAACATCGTATAGGCCAAATTGCATTCAAACGCCACTGCGAATGAACATATGGAATGCGCATCCCAGAAATGGATTGATCAATGGCCAATGCTTTATTCTCAAACTTTCAATCACAAGGGTCATTACTTGGATATAAAGTTCTCCAATATTGGCATTCACAGCTTATGTAGATGGCGCAATTGCATGTATTGTTCTGCATTCATCGTTGAAACAAGAAGAAATTTTTTTTGAGTGAATAGCATGTGTAGTAAGCCCATAATATGTACTGCCTAGTAGTTTTAGATATTCTATGTGTAAAGTAGTTATTTTATTGTTTGAAAATGAACTTCTTTGTTGCCTCATCCGCTTTGCTAGAGTTTACCTTTTAATAGGACAATAATTTTGAAGTGGATACATACCATTAACGATTTATGTATGGAAGTTTTGAAGTTATATTGTCATTTACTAGTAGCATAAAAAAAGTTGATTTTAGGTTCAGCCAAGTGGAAGTATTTGGTCCTTTTGATCCACCAAAGCAGCTAACCTTTAAAGAGGTAGAGTTTCGATTGGCTTCAGTTATTATCTGATTCCGAAAGCAAAAGCCCTCTTGATTTGATTTCATTGCTTATTTTGTAGCTAAATGCAAGTCAGTAAAATTGATACTGCACCTATTGCCTATTTTTCCCATGTTTCGTTTTGTGATTTACGAAATCTTCGATAAGTGGAGAGATGCCAACGGTTTACAGACATGGCTTTTTTATCTTGTATTGTGTTTTACACACATTGTAGCGGAAGGGGTCTCTATTCCTTGAGGCTACTGTTGCCTCCGGAAGCGATACATTCTGATGTTTTTATTTATGCGCATTTTTTTTGTCTAGACATCGATCGCTGTACAATGAAAAGTAAATGTAATCCATTGTTCATAACACCATTGATGGAAATAAGCGATGATAGGGGCGCAGTGTCTTCGATGTTTTGAACCCGTGGGACAGGGTAGCTCAGCTATGTAGTGGAACTGAGGCTTTTACAGGATCGCAAAGCTTCACATATGTAAACGTTTGTAATGTCAGTAGTTGTGACAGTAAACAGTATGGTCTGATAAATACTGAGTAATAAGTACCACTGAGTCACTGGTTGGGTTCGTGTTTGCATTAATGGTGTCACCGCATCCTCCGTACATGCTGTGGTTCGGGCCTGGTTATTTTCCTGACTGTTAATTGTCTAAATTTTGAGTGCTCATCATTTTGCCAGTACCTGTTTGAATAAGTTGCCAAATGACGCCTGTGCTGCGCAGGAGGAAGGGGGAAGAATGAGGAATATCGCTGGATGACTCCCTCGCCACCTCTCTAGAAAAACAATATGTCTAATCTGTTCTCCGCCCGTTTTTTTTTACCTGCAAGTGGTGAACCCATGTGTAACCCTTCCATCGTTTCATTATTGTTTCTATGTGATGTTGTTTGAATGATGGGCAAACCTTTGAGTGTATTGCAAAAATTGATCACTAAATAAATAAATTTCACTATCAGTAATATTCCAATATCTATAATAATGCGAATACATGTCAATGCAAACATATCACTGTCGAGCAAGGCCATTGTCTGCCTGCTTCAACGTGGTACAGATGTTATGTTCGCTCCAGAACAGGGATTCTTAAAGAAAAATTGGGAATTGTGGGATTTCGGAGTAAAGAATCACAATATAGCCTGTACTTTTTAGGTTGAATCACGTGTGTTGAAAGCAATACGTGCGTGGGATAGGTTCCCTGCAGATAAGGAGGCTTTACTGAAAATCGAGGCCGATTTCATGAAAGATCTGGGTTTTGATTCACTCGATCAGGTATAAAATCTACGAATAGTTGCACTTTGATGATTTAGGTAACATGTAATTCGTCGAGCTTTTGTTCATTTGGATCAAAGTAAACTTAAGTGTTTCAGGTGGAAATAATGATGGCGATAGAGGACGAGTTTGGCTTCGAGATTCCCCTAGAGGACTCTGAGAAACTGAAGACTCCTCGCGACGTGTTCAAATACATTTGTGAACGGGAAGATGTGTTTGAATAGCTTTTTTTGGTAATGTGTTTCGTGTTTAGATTTAGTGGTTGTACAGATATAAGTTGTTGTAGGCATGTCTTGTTAATATCGAATTAACTGAACTTATCTATAGCAAAGAGAGGTGAAAAAAGCTTTTTATTCACGCAGTTGCCTCGAAAATGGGATGTTTTAATCTGCCTATGATTCGTGTATGTACAAATACCATGACGGCCTCAACCAAGCAGCAAAGGTCTTCAAAATGTAGGAACCTTATATTACATGAGGGCAACATATAATTCCTGAGCCCCTTAAATTTATTTGTGTAAAAACGTTTTGAAGTCATTTAAACTTTCCGTCATACCGTTTGACGTATCGTACGCCTTCACCTATCCGAAAAGCTGACCACCTCATCTGCTCGTTGCTTTCTCTAGCGAAAATTCCAATTTCTTCAGAACCTCTTTCTTACCGGGGAAGGTCATCAGGTCGGCCCGGTCATTAACAGCGAGCTGTATGCCGCTGCACTCACCTCGAGACGTTGAGCTGGGAACTGTCTTCACAATCTCGTGAAAGATCTTCGAAGGGAGTTATAAAGCAAGGTATACAGTCGCAATGATAGTGCCCCGGTTTCGGAGGCAAGAGGTGGTGGGAACGATTTTTCGAGGAGCTTTTATCGCTTTTCGATGTTTAATGTGACATAAAAAGCTTCCATATTCCTTAATTGATCAACTCCGCCATTGTTTGCCTGCATCAGGGGATTGCGAGCAGTTCCCACAACCTCTTGCCTGCGAGACCGGGGCACTAGCGCTGCGTTCCCTTGCTTTATAACTCCGTTCAAAAAAAACGTTTAGCAGATAGGGAACGGGTTTGAGCTTAGCGTTTCGAGGCGAGCGCAAGAGTATGAAGTTTGTTACAGAGGGCCGTACTGGCCCGATGACCTTTCCTGGTTAGCTTCTTTTTTTATAGCTGCGATCAGGATCTTTTTACGCCAAGCCACATGAGTATCAGACACAAGATAGCCGAGAACGCGCTGCCGTAATCCACGGTACATCAGCGGCTCACAATGCTCAGGAATGGCTTTTTTGGAGACGGTCCACGGTCCAAAGTAGATGCTCGATCTAACGCATTTGGAGATTTGGAGATTCCATCTCAGATGCTGTGAGCCCCAAGTAGGTACAAACATTGTGTTAGCTACTACCAAGTTCGCCAAACCTTTTCGTTCTCAATTTTCGCAAGAATATGAGAGGAACTGAACACTGGGAACGCCTATCCGGAATCGTACGGATGCCGAAAAAAGATCGGCCACAGAATGATAGCAATGTTTCCAATGTGAGAGGAAAACTTGACGAAGTTTACTATCACTTGACACTGCTCAACCACTCATTGCGAACATTGCGAAAATGAAATCAAAACTGAAGAATCTTAAACAGGCCGTTCTCCACATCCGTTTTTAGTCCTCGTACCGATGGATTTCCACCTGCATTCCTTCTAAATAGATCAGTTGGAGGAAAACTAGTCTTCATGAGGTCAAAATCGACATCCAATTTTTCTTCGACTAGAATTGAACTTGGTGGCTGGAGGGCGGCGCGGTTTGATGACGTCGTTGATCGCCATTGGTAGACAACGCGTTGGGGGTGTGGCTGGGACCACCTACCGGCACCCTTCCACCAATGACGTTTAATGACGTTACCAAAACCGCACCGCCAATCAGCTATTAGGATCACTGCTTTTAACCTACTAAGTGGAGTCTGTTTACGAATTTACAAGCTTATTCAACTCCTTTATTAGTAGAACTCTGACTTCATACTACCTCCTTATTTTGCGACGTCCCAAAAATCGTTAGAACGGGGAGGCGGAAGCGAAAGTTTCCTGAATTGCACAAAAATTGCGAATTTCACCAAGGCCTCTAGGAAGTCCTACTCACCTTTCAACCTAATGAAAAACAATAGGCGGATCCTATCCATACGACCCAGCTACTGTAGAGGATTCTTCCACTTCACAGGTAGTTATTTCTAACGAATGCTATCGGTGAGGCTGCATGCTTCCTGTACAGCTGACGGAGGAAGGCATTCAACTTCCTATGGAACTCAGAATTAAGACTAGCTATATTGATAGAGCTTCGAACATTGCTAAAACTGCAAAGTGAACCTGCCAAGAAGTTGAAATTTGAAGTTGTGAACAATCAATGTTGCCTGGAAATGAAGCGTTACATATGAACCGTGTGGGAGTCCAGATATTCAAAGTCGCTATGGAGTAGTGGTAGTGCTCTCGAAATTTACTCCAAGGAAAGAGAGCTCGTAATCTGCCGACTGGAGAGCGAGAGCGCTACCATTACTCCACGGCTACTCGACTCTGAAAGCGCGTAGGCTAGCAGGATTCATATGATATGCACGACTTTCAGCCAGATTCGACTGCTCACAGCTTCCTTGGCAAGTTCATTTTGCATTGTTCTCATTTTTGTAATCAGCGCTTGAAACATATCGATTTGTTAGGCGCTCATGTCCTCGGGGGGGGGGGGGAATTAGAGGGACATCGCAACAGGGCTGATGGTAGGTGACACTAGGACTAAGCCCAGGAGAGGGGAGAAACGCTAGGAGAACATATCCTATCCCCAAAGTCAGTTCCCCTTCATAAGGCTTGGTCAAAAGTACAGCGATTGGCCTATTGACTTGAATGTCGCCCCCACCCCCTCCTCCCACCAACCACATGAGCGCCTGATCAATATATCTGGCTCAATTCAAGTTTCCATGAGAAGTGCAATGCCTTGCCCGGTTATACAGCTACACTGATTATCTCGCTCTTCGTGATGATAATTAGGATATGGAAGTTGTTTGTGTTTACTGCGAATTTCGGCAAGTAATGCTGTATGATCGGTGAGGTGTGCATTCATTGTTCACTTGATATCGTCTCCAATTGGATGGCATTGCTGCGGTTGTACATGTGTTTAGTGGCTGTGTGGATTACATATGGTGAGTAGACCTTTTCCGTACATATAGAAACCTAAGCCAGGAAAAGGATATGGCGCTCATGTTCTTGGGGGGGGGGGGGGG
>KZ346338.1:66508-78321 GCA_002352805.1 Teladorsagia circumcincta | reverse complement strand
TGATAGGGCGCTCAACCCAGCTGGTTTCACACGTTATGCCAGCCACGCATCACTTCCGGAGGTGGGCGGTGCTGGGTTGGCCGGGCGGCCTTGGGTTGATACCGAAGGCGTATAGTGCTGAACGACGGATTCTGAGGTGGGAGGTTGCTGCAATGTGTGCAGCTACCCACATACGACCTCCTGGCATGGGAAACAGCTCGGTAGAGCGTCTGAGCGCGACCTTTGCCTTTAAATGTGAAAGATGATCTCGACAGCATGGCGTGCCTTTGACGGAAGGAGAAATCCATCCGCATGTCCTAGGCGATATCGGAACACTATGTGAAAGGGTAACAAAGCCTATGGCAAGAAAAAGGGCCACAGGTGTAGGCGAGAAACCCTTCATATCTAGGGAAAATTGGAGGGAGGAAGTTGTCTCCGTAGGCAGCAGTTTCATTTACCGATTCCAAACTGAGGTCCTGCTAAGATTTCAGCAACTTCAGAAGAGAACCGACAAAGTATCGGATCAGCTTAATGTTATTTATCATACGATCGATTGTTTGGTTGAGTTATAAAATTTCTACAATAATTTGAAATTTATTCGAATTTGGTCACACTCGGGAGCTTTATAAGAATTTTTTCTCCATCCACTCTTGCTCCTATCCGAGAGCAATATGCTGATTTTGTAATAAGGGCTTGGCCTCAAAACATATCGAAATTTGAACCAAATTGATTCAGCAGAAAAGGAGTTATGGCCAGAAAAGCATTTGGCTGAATACTTTTGAGCGTCACTGTACATACGCCACATCCACGAGTTGTTGGTGTTACAATTGTAACATGTTACAAGTGGAAGGGAGCCTAGCGCAAGGTGAGGCTAACGCAGGGAAGGGAGGTAGCGGCGGTGGCCGGGGGACCATTCAGGTGGATACATAATTTATGTCAGCGGCAAAAAGGCTCCTACCCTCTAATGGTAAGAAGCCATGACATAGGATTGCACACTACCTGGAGCCTCTGGGAGCCGACGCTCCTCACCACTTCCTGTTGTTCTTCAACAGGTCTCACCACGAGTGATCATCTCCATTAAACCCATCTGTCTCGGTGATAGCAGTCCCAATCATTCTATAAATTTCTCCACCCTCTCTTTGTGAAAGAGCTTGGCTAAGTCCATACGCTTTCACTCGACCCCAGTATTCACCTCTCTTCCCGTTACATCTTGCAGATTCTTCTGACCATTTTTTGTGTGCTGCTAGTATTTCTTATCAATTCCCCTTCTTTGAAGTGTATTCTCGCCTTTTAGATTTCGAATGTGAGAAGGAAAACGTTAGCGTTTTGTCAAAGAAGTGATCTCTAATCAAAACATTCAAAGTACTGAAGCGAGGTGAAAACCTTCTCATGTCAGTCATTGTTGGAGGAACCAAACCATGTTACTGGACGGCTCGACGCGCACCGAATATTAGGCTCTCCACGTGCTTGCAGATAGGTTGGACAAAAAGTTCGACGCTCTTACTGTTTCTGTTGATGTTTTGATAAAGAGCGAGTCAGGAGATGATAGGTATGCAAAATCCCGTGTCCCCCTCGAAGACAACGATCGAGTATTATGTTGATCCTCTCATCCACGTAGCTCAGGTGCTGGGACCTGAAGAACTCCTCGAGGGCCTTCTTGATCTCAACATCCGTCTCGCATTTTTTTCTTTTGCAAGAAGCGCTGCAGGTAGCCGAAGAGGCATTGACAGAAAACGGTGGGGTCAGGGATGCAAGAAGCCTGGGGAAAACCGGCCGACCATACTTCTCTCACTAGTCTGTGAGAAACGTTGCCTTGTCACACGTAATGGAAGTTAATATCGCTATCGATTCACCATTTTTGGCAGAAGGTGGTTATCAATCCCTCAGATCCGCTGCAGCACCGATCCTGCCATTGCTGCTTTTCAGCGGCCACAAGCTCATCCTTAGCAAAAACTTAGTGATAGGTATCACATCAGGAAGACATCCAGCCACTCCTCTGCAGGGTTATCTTCTATTCATGATGCTAATTACATGTCATGGCCCCGACCCAGTGTTGCAGTGCAGGTAGAGGGTGGGGGAAGGGTCGAGAAAGTCACTTCCATCTACATTCAAAACTGAGCTAATTACACTCTACTAATGGAAAAATCAAACCGAACTAGCTTGACTGAAATCAAAAAGAGCACACTCCATGAACTTCATAAAAGCCTCTCAAGCGGGCAACATCAGAGGAATCTGCCACGGAAACATGGTGCACGGGTAGAAGAGCTAAATGGATCCTCGGCGAATCTTGGGCCCCTACTACGCTACCTCAAATCCGTGTCAAAGTGGTGTAGCATACCATTAGCTACTCTCTTAAGGAAGTTAACCGATTGAGGAAATTATGTAGCAGCTTTAGGCTGGAGCGATTACGGTAGGCCTTATCGAGCTCGACGGGAATGGCAGATGACGTCATATTCTCAAGAAAAGAGGGTCTGCTTCTCCTTCTTATGGAGTGAGAGGGGGGGGGGAATATCTGAAGAATACCTCACCGGTAAAGTTTCATCAACAGCGGCACAAAACCGAAACCAACTACGCGACCAAAAATTTGGTGATGTGTGCCATAGGCAAAGTGAATTTTTTGCCCCCCCCCGTATTTTAGTGTGTTTACACATTTCTGTTCAATAAAAAAGGTTTTCCTATGCCATGCTCGTGGCTGCGCTTTGCGTTTTGGAAAGTGATCTTTCAAGCAAGTGCGCACTTTTTCTTCCAAAGGATCACAGAAGTGAGTGGAGTTGGGCTGTGTCGACTGGCCAAATACTATAGAACATCCTTCAACTATCCAGAATGTGTTGAAGCTATCGTTGACTTCCAATCTCATGAAATATCGTCCTGATCTTTTTTTATCCACATGCAAGTTTACAATCTTCCAACGCTAGAAACTTCCCTAAAAATCATATTTTCCTGCACTAGAGCTAAAGAGAAACTACCAGAGGAGAGCTTCCTTGAGTACCGAAACTTCATTGAAAAAAAGACATTTTTTTCAAAAAGTAATCCCGTTGTGCTTTCGGGAGGGGGGGGGGGTCGCTGTCCAACTTTCAAGAACGCTTTCAATATTAATGACTTTCTTCAGAATGGACTCCTTTAAAATCTCTAGGGCTTGTGTGAAACTACGGGAAGAAACCTCTTGTAACTCGCTTGAAAAAAATTCTTTCAAGAAGAAGCGCCGTTGCGCTTTTCTTCTCCATGAGTTTTTCGATTCTATAGGGAACACGAATTTTCAACTATCAAAAGCTCATAAGTTTCTCATTTTTTTTATTGTAAGCAGTAAGAACGGTGAAAAATCTTACGATCGTGCTCCACTGATCTATTTCACCTGCAAACCTGTGAATGAAAGCGTTTGTTTCGTTAAAAATTCCCAGTACGTTTCTAGACAATATGTTGCTTGCGCTCACTGGAATATGAAGCGATTTACAGCCAGGGTCAACCGTCACGTTTGAACATTTTCGGGATTTTTGCGACCCCCCTCTCTCGAGGGGGTCCATTTACGACCTCGAGGGGGACCATTTGCGACCCCCTGTGACCCGACACCGACTGCTAAGTGTGTTTACTAAGAGTGGCGTGAAGTATTTATTTCACAAAAAATGATTTTTACTGGATTTCTACATAATGAACTTTTTCATCTTCATGTTGAATTTTTTTCAAATTCAACCTTCATTGTCAATTTGAAACCTTTCAAACTTCAAATTTCAATTTTCAATTCAAATTTCAAATTTCAAATTCCAATTCAAATTTCAAATTTCAATTTTCAATTCAAATTTCGAATTTCAATTCAAATTTCAAATTTTAAATTTCAATTTTCAATTCAATTTTCTTCTTCTTCATTGGAAAGGAACCCACTCGATAGAATGAAAAAAAAAATTCTGCAGAAATCAAGTGCTATCCACTGTCCTTGCGTGGACTGCAGCGCACGAAAAGCTGCAGTCCACACAACGACAGTGGATGAGCATCTAACGTGTGGAAATTAAACTGTTCAAAAGTAGTTTCAGTTTCAAAATTAGGAGACATGGCTTGGTAGAGCCCCAAAGTGTCTGCGCCGCCGCTTTCTACGGCGTTTGCGTTGCGGCGTCACCTTGGAGCGGGTATCACCCGGACGATGGAAAATTGGACGCGGCGAAGAAAAAAACTTTAGGCGAGAATAACTTGCTTGCGACGTATTTATTTGACTTACTAAGGTAGATTTGAACTGTGGCTGGGGTGCGCTTTCAGAAAATTACAGGGATTACCCAACTCGTTCGAGAGTACTTCTATTAGAAGCGAAAAACCCGAAATTCTGAGAAGGCGCACCTCCAACTTTGAAGGCCCATAAAATCTTTCGCATGCGACATCTTGGGAATCTGTAAGAAGTTTTAGAAAGTTCAGATATTTCTCTCGAAAATCAGTTTGAAAAGTTTAGTGCTTGTTCCCTTTTTTCAAAAAGTCGTCTCGTTCGAACATTTTTCGTGCAAAAGCGAGTTTTTGGGCTATCAGCGACTATAACTGACTTCATTTTGACTTCTATGATGCACTTTTATCATGGGGTGAAAGTACAGAATTTGCTCTTTCTAACAAGCCCTAAACCATTTTACAAAGTTCATTTTTCGAGAAAATCACACGTTCGAACATTTTGGGGGGTTTTGCCGAACACTTTTTTCTGAAATAGCGAGTTTTTTAGCTTTCAGCGGGAATAACTCACTTCATTTTCAGTTTTGAGATGCACTTTTTTCATGGTGTGAAAGTACTGGATTTGCTCTTTCCAACATGCCCCCTACCGTCTTTCAAAGTTCATTTTTCGAGAAAATCACACGTTCGAACATTTTATTCCCATAGATTTTTGAGCAGCACATGCGAGTTTTTGAGCTTTCACCAATAATAACTTCCTCCGAAGAACTTGTTGGGGAGGGGCGAAGACATTTTTGAGGACTACCGGATTTCTGCTTTCTTACATGTTTTACCGTCGCCTGGAAGAATCTTCCCCAAAGAAGTAGGACCCCGAGAACTTCAATTTCAGCCCCAAGAAGTCAAACCTTTCATAGGGATGCACTCAACTGTTCTTTATTTCTTAAGGAAAACACCGTAGTTCGCCTAAACCTGTCTATCTTTGCATATTTAATCGAATCTAAGGCGTTCTGCACAAACAATTCTTGCCGTCGGATACGCCACGCACGCGCCTGTGGCTGGCATTTGGAAGTCTATTTCATCTTGCCATGACCCGCAGCTCGCAGCTGTTGTAATCCTTGTCCTGTTCTAACCTAAAATGCCTGAAATTGTGACTTGTCTCAACCCAGTCCTCGAGATTGCGACCCCTTTTCTCGGCCCTTGACCAAAATGCGACCCCCTCGCTCGAACAGTTCGAACGGACGGTTGACCCTGTTTACAGCCAGCGACAATTCCTGCTCTGGGATGCGCCATGCATTCGTCTGCGGTTGGAAGTTACAACATTTAGACCTCTAAGGCTTCGACTTTCAAATCCTGACACTCGGCCTGCCACAGATAATCCCCTTCCGATGACCACGTACGAATCCCTCCCTCACCAGAACGACTGTCCGCTCACACTATTCGAACGAGGAGGTTGTATTTGGTGTTTCGAGAAAGGAGAGGGCTTGAGAGGTTATCGCGGAAATGGAGATTGGTGGAGGTCGGTAAAGAAAGTCGCGTTCGAACGGTTTTTTGAAGAATTTTGTGGCAAAATTGGTGTATTTGCCGCTTCATGATGCAATGTACACCCTCATTCTCCTCCGCTCGACGTCATTTCGGAGGTTTTGAAGGGGAGAAGTGAGTGGAGTTGGGCTGTGTCGACTGGCCAAATACTATAGTAGAAGCAGCCATGATAGTTAGGATGGTGGTCAGAGAAGGGGAAAGGGGAATCGTATCGGGGGAGCCTACTAAGACTAATAGTGGTGATGGGGGGGGGGTCGCATCGAGACCTCCTCTAGGAAACGATTGTTGCAGAATTTTTGAAAAAGTGCGAACGCGACATTAGACCCTGCTCCCTACCCTCAGTTAAACTTGGCACAATGGATGGCTGGAATTGACATCGGTAAACCTTGGCTGACCTACTATAATTGCTTCTGTGGCTAACAAGCTGTCTTGAAGGCAAGCCCCGGGGTAGGCCCACAAGCAGGAAACATGCTGCAAATGAGCGTGTTATAGCAACAGTCTCAGCAGGCTCGAAGGGGGCGTGGCGTACGAGAGCGCAACTCCTCTTGCCAGCCCTGGAGATTCGTTCACGACCACGATTTGCATCGTAAATCTACTTCAAATAGTTCCTGCGGTCCCAAAACGATCGCAAAAGTCCATTCACGATGCAAATCGTGATCGTGTGCGAATCTCTATGGCTGGCAACAGGAGGTATGTACGCTCCTGCATGCCACGCCCACTTCGACCCTGCTGAGACTGTTGCTTTACGTCCGCCCCAATAAAGGTCATGCCACACGTTGCACAAAAATGTGCGATGAGATGCATTACAGACCGTGCGATTATGCAATCACAAGAACGACGCGACTGCGCTTTCGTGCTTGCAAAGTGCAACCACGACAGCGATATCGCGATCACGCTATTGCAAAAATGCATCCGCGATTGGCGGTGGCTCCGCCCGCGATCGATACGGTTCCCTGGCGGGGTCCGTCTCGCACTCTGCTGTCCACATACGCATCGATCGCGGGCATAGCCAGTCGCGATTGCGCTATCGCGTTGCACTTTGTAGTTGCCGAGTGTGACATGCATCCTTTCATCTTACGCACTTACGACTATTGCATCGCCCCCGCCTCCCCCATTTGTAAGGATTAAATATGATGCCGCTGTTACATGCAGCGTTGCTTACACTTCAAGGGGTAGCGATTGATGAGGTTATGGTGGAGGAAGAAAAACTCGCCCTAGCACTCCCCTTCTCCATCCTAAGTTGGTCTGCCTCGACTTTGTGCGAGGCGTGACTGGCGGTTTCTTTTGTTTTCTCTTCCTTTTTTAGATCACTCTTCACATCCAGATTAACAATTGAACGCTCTTACACACCTAATTCACCCGGGGCGCCTCTAAACTCATGCATACCATACTGCGCTAAGGGTGTGGTTCACTAGGACAGCAAGCGACTTTTCCATTTTTCGCGCGCGAGGCATTTTTCTGTACGGGGACCAGGGGTCCACCCTTGAGCGGTGGTGAACTTGGGAATCTCGTAACGAAAAAATCTCGCGCACGTCAAGCGGAAAAGTCGCTCTCTGTCCTAGTGAACCACAACCCTATGCTAATATTGGCTTTATAAATGCAGAAATTAGCTCAGATTGGTCAAATTACGCTTTCTGGAAGTAGGGTGGAGCTCTTGCAGATAGTTCACAGTCATCACTAGAAGTTCTTAACGTTCTGAACCGCTTTTTGGTAAGTCTCTCAAATGCTTCATCCATTTCGCTCGTCCATGTGCCTCCAACAAGTTTTACGCAATAACTAGTCACTGCAGTTTAGCGTTCAATGGTTGCTCCTCTGTAATCCTGTCTCCCCCACCATATGATGGAATTACCGGGACGGGGGGGGGAAGGATAGGATACCGCCCCATGACAGAAAGTTAATTTTACGCTTTCGCACGCAAAACTTCTTTTCGCTGCGAGGAGCTCAGGTCCACGCCTAATTACCATGGATCACGTCAACGTCAAAATTGATTAGAACACATAACTTTCCAAAACTTCATGTACACAAGGCGAATGCCGAGTGGAGCGCGACTAGTTCACGATAGTGAAGTGGATTTGGTGGGATTCCTCAAATGCAGGCCAACTAATTGTTCACAAAATATGGGACAGTTCTTTATATTATTACGACGCGAATGAAGAGATAGCTTGGATTGTTCGGCGATCCCTAGTCCAGCTGGTAATTATGAATGCGCGACTCAGTTCTGACGGCAACAATCGATGGGTTAGACCAAGCAACAAGGACACGTTCAATACCGACTAATTGTCATAAACCTCGGTTGGCTGTTTTAAGAAATCTGTCACATTTCACACTAATCATAGATTACATTGCGAACAGAATCATATTTACTATCATAAAACTTGGCAACTAAGATATGGTTTTTATCACAACAGGCTTGAAAGGCAACAAGATTTAAGCTAGACATTGCGAAGAGATCTCCAGAAGTATGGGTTCTGCTGGAATCGTCGTTGAAAATTGTTATACCATTCTTGTAACGCCGAAACAGGGATATAGTCAGCAAATCCTAAACCAAACACATGTGATGTGAAGCGAACAATTAGAGACAATGCTGGTTACGGAACATTCATCCATATTTATGCAAAAGTCAACAAGTAGCAAATTGTATATCCCGTATTTCAAGCACAAACCTTGTCCATCTGGCTTAGGTAGTCGCGTTGTGTAGGATTCGGCATGATTTACTAAGTTACGTAACAGAGTTTCTGCGAATTCACTTAATGTTGACTGGAAAGGGAGATATAGAAATAACATGTATAGCAACGAATCTATTTAAAGATACCTGCTGACTTATTTGAGTCCCTTCAGCAGCTTCTCTTCCTTCAATGGCTGTGAGTGGCTCAACCATTATCCCTATCTGTACCGATCCCATCGCCCCAAAGGCCATGCCTCCACTAAATACACCCGTATGGCGAACTTCAGACAAGTGGAGCTATAAAGCAAAAGGATCGTTCACATGCATATTGTATGAAACTTCATGTGCAGTGATGATTTTCAACCGTGATGCGAAAAGTTCTGGATAACGAAGCCTTCAAAAAAAGCGGCTGCCTACCCCGTTCCACGAGCTCTGCACTCAGGCCCAAGACGATCGAAAAGCGATTTTTTATGAGGCGAGCCCCGGGACATAATGGATATCTTAGAGCGTTCAATAATGACTATAAGTTCTCAAAGAAGGGAAATGATCTGAAAGAGAAAAAGAAAACAAAAGAAACTGCAGAGTCACTACATCAGCAATACCTAGCGAATACAGGGTGTCCCATAAATACTGCAACACGTTTTTAACACATTGCGTACCGCGTGCGCCACTTGGTGGCGCACGGACTACCTGCCTTGTATGGCCACGTGCGCCACATGGTGGCGCATGATATTTTTTCCTAGTACTTCTCGGTTTTCAGAGTCGTTTCAATGCACGTATGTCTCTCTCAACTTGAAGATTAACATATCTCAGTGGAACATCACCAACTTAAAAATTACTCATAATACGAGATCGGTTGCAAAAAGTTCCCTTCATATCATACACGAATTTATCGAATAGACGTCTTCTATGATTCCTTGGAGACGCTCGATGCACAAATTGTTACTGCACAGAATCTAACAAGCGCCTTTTTTGAAAACATTCCAAGCAAAAATATTTGCCACATAAAGAATAGTATGTCCCCACTCTCTTAATACCTATTATTCCTTGCGTTTTTGATCGAATTCATCTGAGAAGAATATAAAAGTACTTTGATATATCAGTCGCTAAACAAATGAAAACAAAAACGATTCTAAAACGTTTGATAAAAAGCCAAACTTTGAAAAACCTCGTGCAGCGCATGGAGCGCAAAGCATGCGCGGCCACACGTGCTCGCCTGCCCGAAAACGGCTTGGTACGCAATGTGTTAACTTGTAACTTCTCTCAAAATGGTGGTGAGATGATGCACTAAAATCACGAGACCAGTCCTGAACGATTTTCGCGCATGAGATATGAGATATGCAAAAGCTATTTATCTTTGAAAAAGTCGTCGTTCTTCTTCGGAAAGGCTAGATAGCTTACCAATAGATGGTGCACTAAAACATTCGTTAACTAGGTCTGTGTCTAGTTAAATTCACGGTTGTAGTGATGGAGCGGTGATTGAGACCCTTTCCCAAACCGTGGTGAAGACGGGCTGCTGCTTGTGGCGAATACTCGCTACTCTTTCACAAATAGAACAGAACACTCTTTCACCCTCATAGGCTTCCTCAGGACCTCATGCGGGCATCCTGAGGGCGATGTCAGACCTTGCGAATCGAGCGACTAGCGAATCGTTCGGTTCGCAAAGTCTGACATCGCCCTCAAAGTTTGTAGATTGCAGCTCCGCTCCATGGGAGTAACTTTGGTGGCGATGGAAACGCTGCCCGCGTAATCACCATTTTCAGCCCTCGACACCAGCTCTTTGAACTGTTGCCTATTCTGTGCTCCTCCCGTTGGATTGAGCAGTGGTGCTAATGCAACATATAATGGACTGTGAGCAGTTGTTATCTGGCCACTCTCCACATGACTCTGTTTGGAAATTGCAAGTTCTGCTCACCTTTCTCGAGCCAACCCGGGTATTGCAGTCGTTTCCCTCTTCATGCTTTTCCTGAGATCCAATATGTCAGAACTCGTGGGGCGGCGGCAACAAAGACTACTTTTATTGGTCATCCCTATAATACATGGTGGGCCGCGGAGCAACTAAATATCCAAAGAAGCGTGATGTTCAACACCGGATGACCGACCTAGATGTATGAGGGATTAGAACCTCTACTGAGGTTTAGGTGCACCATTAGATGTAACGAATGGTAAGCCGTGCACTTTGGCAAGGTATTCACAAGAGGTTGTAGGGAGTAAAGTAATGCCAACCTTGGGAAAAAGGCTACGACACCACACAATTGAATTTCAAAATGAGTTGCAATATTTCTAAGACACCGTGTACGTGCCCTGGACTACGTCAAGACCTTTTTTGAGCTTACAATTAGTCAGACGTTACATATCAATTAGTTCGCGTCGCCTAACTAATTAAATTGGAGTAATTGAATGTTAACCCTGTTCAAAAGAACAGACAAAAACAAGAAGCACTTTACCTGCGCTATCTTGAAGATAACACTTGGTTTCATGTTGCATATGAATCCGAGATAGTGCCAACCTGCATCCTGCCCTCCAGGTGATGGCCATCGGACATATACTACAAAATCAAATACATGTGATACAGCAATGAAACCAAAAACAGCAAGCTTTTCAGAACATGAGTTGAAGCAGGCATGCCGCAAACTGAGCAGTGTTCAGGTTTCACTGAGTTAAGTTTATACAGATGGACCTATCCATTAGTACAGGATTCAGCGATGGTGTTGCTTTTCAATGCAGCCAGGCATGTCTCGCAAGGATGGTTATAAGAGGGAATCTAAGAGCATAGCAAGTCAGTATATAGATATGATGAAGCAGTGAGTAATGACAAATGATGAGAAGCAGAGAGGTCCTATGATCGTTAAGGTATTTCTGGAGAATCAAGACAACTCAACAACTCTGCTTTTCCCCAGGGCTAAATCGGCAATCAAGGCCTTATAAGTGTAGCGCAACAGACCACAGGAAGTATGCAGAAAGCCCCGAACTGGTGATGGATTCCTGAAACTTTCTCTCTTGGCGCTTTCTCTTTTCTTCACTATGCGGATTGCGTGAATGACCAGAACAGACGCAAATTTGTGGAGCCATCCCCAGTCGAGGACGCTGCATACGCACCCATATAAGTACAAAACATGCACAACATGTAAAAGGATGGTGCGGTTATCTGAGATATGTCCATGGTAAATAGTACTACAATGTAGTACCAACTCCATCTGACGGCGAATGTCAGATGGAGTTGGTACTACATTACCACCCACAACACTCGAACAGCTGCTCATGCTCGCACATGAAATATAATGATCATTCTTCGCACCTGAACCTCCCAATCCGTCTGGTAGAGGATGCACACCAGTGATGAAGACCACAACGTGATTAACGCTCGAGGCTTCTGCTATTTCACACAGGAACTCCCTCTCACCTGCTTGCACGAATTGAGATGGCTGAACACACAAACGATTCGAGGCATACGCTCATCACTGCCGCCGTGCCGTACCCTTCCCCTGGCCAG
>KZ346336.1:39713-59293 GCA_002352805.1 Teladorsagia circumcincta | reverse complement strand
TTTCAAAAATGCACGTTATCACAAGAATGCTGAGCCACAGGCGCGCATAAGCTCCGTCATGGATTAGCGGCCCAGTCTTCCAGTCATTATTCGATAAAAAAAAAGATCGCATGACATTCCCGGCACTTTGAGTGAGAACGAAATAACAGCAGCATCGCCTTCATGCAGGTTTCCACTTACTTTGTAAAACAGTATTAAATCGGGCTCTGATTAACTGTCTTTCCCGCTACATGACCCACCAATTATATGCACGTGAAAATCCAGTTGGAGGCGGCCACTCCTCAGTATCATATCCTTAGTCCTAGAAAGCACTCCTTTGAGCTATCTAAGACTAGGGATAAGATAATATTTGGACGACATTTGAAGCGTACTTTTGATAAGGACCGGTTGGCTTCCTATATTCCACACCTCCTGTCCACATCCTGCCCAATTTTTGGCACCTCTTCATCCACCCTGTAGCTTCTCCACCCTTAGACCAAGACAAAACCAGGCAATTTCCCTGGTTCAGGACCGTTTCCTTGGACCATAGCCGGCGAAACTGTTGAACCACCTCTGGATTACTCCCACACTACACCAGTACTTATCAGAAGTACACTTTAAATGGTCGATTACGTTTCACCAACGCTCTCATTCTTATTCTGAGTGTTGGAGAGCACAATGGAGTGGCCCCCTCCAACTGGATTTTCACCTATATGCACTTATAACGGTCAGACGTTTCCCTATCATCTTCTGTCACTTTAATTGGTAGTTCAATGTATTCTCCACCCAAAACGAGTTTTGGCCACGCCCTCTTGCTATCAGCTAGCGAGAACTTTCTCCAGCGGTCATAATGGCTTGCTGAAGGTGTTTTGGCTACTCCAAAGGCTTGGTGTGTCAAGTTCTCAGGGTGTCGATGCATCGACGAATGTTATCTCGTTTTAAGCCGGTAATCACCTCGGTGTGGGTTGATTTTTGGCGAATGTGTGCTCATTGAAGATTATTTTACCAAACACCCATGGATGAGATCAAACACTGATACGAGATGCTGTCGCGATTGTCCAGTTGAGCACAGCTGAGCGATGGCATCATTTGGAGAGAACTACTGACGGGCATATCAGTTGCCATTCTGCGTGGAAGAGACTCTGATAGGGTAGGCTTACTAGCTTGTGAGCTGAATATTGCGCTACAGCCACCACCTTTTACCAACTTGCCCATGTTTTTTTTCACAACGTTCATTAACAGCGATTACGGTAGCTTCAAAAAAAAGTAGAAAGATCTATCAAGTAAAAACACGAAGCATGCATGACCTCTTGTTTGGTCGTTGATTTTGGTCAAGGACGGACAGCGGTTGATACGGGTGCCGGACAGGAGGCCTGTCGCGCTGCGAAATGACAGAGACGCAGATGGGCCGGCAGACAAGTCACAGCGCGAACTGTGACAACTTAGCGTCAACGTAAATACAGTGTAATAATCTCTGTGCCTAACGCGCTATGTCTTTTCCTCACCAGATTAATTCCACAGGAAGGGGGCCTTTATTTTCAGTGTTTTCAGCGTTTGATTTTCTTCATTTTCACTTTTGCTCCACTTCGAAGGTATGCTTCATAATACTCTACCCAACTTGATCGTGGGATGTTCCTTTACGGACTAAACTGTGGTCATACTGAATCAACCGGCATAGATAATGAGGTATCAGTCTCAAGAGTGCTGCGAAAATGAATCACCGCTCATCCATCCGGCTGACAAGTCAGACTGACTGGAGAAGGGGAAATGCGTTAATTTTTTAAATTTTGGCACGTAACTGCGACTCCTTGGACACTGTGCAAGTGACAGTATTTGCAATCGCAAGACCGACTCAACATCAACCAAAGGATGCGGCAAACTGCGAATCACATAAATCGAGTCACTCCTCCCCTGTTAGCATCAGTCTCATCATAAGACCCCAGTAATAGAGTTACAAGACTCGCGAAAGGTACAGTTGGGCTCTATGAGGGCCAAACGCTCTGAAAAGTGCTGCAACAATGATAGGAATCGCCTGCGAATGACGAGCAGAAATATGAATTAGACAACTCGGTCAATTGATATGAGCTCGAAATCTCTGAAATTGTTCCCTTCAAAAGGTACATATCGCACCAGATCACTATCATTGCGATTGATTATAAGCCCTCTTGCCGAGTTGCAGCTACCGCTGGAGAACTGAATTCATGCGTGATAAGCGTTCCTAGGTCTTACGAAAGGCCTTATGAAGTAACGCATTTTCCAACCCCTTAGGACTATTGCATTGCCACAACTTGGGCCCTTGTATAGTGCAGCGCAAGGAAAGGATTTCCTTAAAGTATTCGTGGAATAGGTTTGTCCTTCAGGTATTCGTTAAATAGGCTTTTAGCGCTAGCAGCGATGTACATGGGTGGTCGAAGCTCTTCCGTGGAAACTGCAATTCATCAAAGAACGAGCAAATAGTGTGCAGTGCGGAAGTCCAACAATAGGAAAGTTCTTCGCGCTGAGGATTTCCTGCTATCAGATAATTTAGAAATCGTCATCGTAAGAGCGATTTCGATTTAACAGTGATTTCATGTGGTGCTAAAAAACAGTATGACTCATCTTACCGCGCAAATCAACTGAGTACTGCAAAAGCAACTATAGGTATAGCATATTCGAAGCAAAGACGTGTACGATTGACAGCTAAGAGGTCGCAAGATCGACTCCTTGCCATTTTTAAATCATTGAACTTAAACTTTGAAAGGCCCGCAAAAATTACCAGCGTTTTGGTATTTGTCCGGGTACCAACCATAGAGCCACTAAACTCTGCAAGGAATAGGTAACCTCCTGCCGCCTGCAATTATATTGGGTAGGAAGGTCGTGATTTTGTGACGGCCACGAGCAATGTCGGCATGCTGCGTGACAAAACTGCAGGAACCTTTGCCGAATGTCAGGAAAGATGAACATCAAGGAGATTGTTTGAATTTTCCTATGCGTACTGCCATCCTAAGATTGAAGAATGTTGGAGGATCTCCCAGAAGGAAGGGAATCCCATAAGGCAAGAATGGTGCAGAAGTGGTGCAGAACCGCCGGGATTTCTTACTTCCAACGAGTAGGTCAACACTTCAGAATTGGTATAAAGGCATTACTCTGTGCGATCGATTGTGTGAATTGGAGCTTGCATGGAACTTCACATTTTGTGGATTCTTCTGCTTGGTTCAGAATACGTAGAACGGATCCCACTCATCACACTGCGTGCCACAGACGATGGTACCTCAATGATTCTCAGGGCCCGTGCAAATACCAACGAAGGATTTTCGAAAATTTAGTGAATATTTACGATTCAGGGTTGAACAGTGAACGTTACTGCAATTTTAACCTCTTAGAATTGTGGCACGTTCATTTTAGGTGACCCAAAATCGCCGTCGTTGTGATTTTGGCGCACTCTGTAACGTGTCCCTATCAGCTTTGACTAAGGACCTAGAGCTATCCGTCGGCATCCGTCGTGGCGCACAACCATCTTGATTTCCTGCAAAATTGAAAAAGTCTCGCAAGAGCGGTCAAATTTAGAAATTCGATACCACTCTTATACAAGAGTGCTCAAAGGTATATGTATTTGGTTGTTGCATTATAAATGTCGAAAATGTTTTGAACGCACACAAAATTTGTTGGAACAGCAACATTTTGGCAGCTCACAACAAGAGGTGGATACTTCCTCATTGTTTCAGCCTTCGCCATTGCTCACTCAGAAACTCGACGTCTTCACGAGGAATTGTAGCAACTGTGCACACGCAAATTTGTACACTCAAAATTCGAGTTTTTTGTGCTCTCAGGATCGTTTCTACTCCACACCGTTCCGTTTCGACTCATATAAGCACTGCTTAGATGGAGCGTGGCAAGAGCTCTTTCGCGGAGAAGTCAAAGTTTTTCGGTCCGGTCTCGCACTTTTGTCGTGGTGATTTTTTCATGAAAGTCAGCTTGGTCGTCGTGAAGTGACTTCATGGAATCAATGCTCTCCTTTCTCGCCGAGCCAATGCACAACCTGGTGTAGGTCGCGTTTTGTTTACCGGAAGGCTGCCGTGACCATTTGAGCTGGATTCAGCTCCTCAAGATGTCGTTGAACATTCACGTGCACACCCACGGATCTGGGTTAGCCATCGTTTGAAGGAAAACATTCAGGTAAAAAACAAAAGGATATGGGCAACGAGTAGTCCCAGATTTCCTCTTCCGAATAAATGTACAAGTGTCTCTGGAGGTTTAATACATTGACGACAGCGCTGGGGATATATATCCCGCGTTTAGCAGGACACGTCGGACCGTGCGGGGGATATGTATCCCGCATCCATTCCATCATTATTTCTCGCAGATGCACAATTTCTTCCGAACTTTTTAGTTTCTATCTTATGGATCGGATATTGATGTGTTCCATGGAATAGTTAAATTTGCTTCAATTTAACAAATGTTTTTCAAAAGCCGCGAACTTTTCAACTCAGCTCAAACTCACAATAACTCTTAAGAAGGAAGTAAAACTGCGAATGATATCGAAATGTTTGGCGAGCATTGAGGATGACAGATTTGCCAAGTTGTAAGAAGTTCCAGCTTCCAATTAGAACTTCTGCTAGAGAAGCCACTTTATTTGTACTCTTATCGTGTAAGCTAACTTACTTTCTAACCGCTCTCATAAGTTGTTTATTCGTTCGACTTCCCAAAAACGAGCCTTGTCGGACCGTGCGGGGGATATGTATACCGCGACGAATGGGGTCGCAAAATCGCGTCGGTCCCACACGGCCAAAATACCAAAACTCGCATTGTCGTCAATGTGTTAAACGCAGCCAAGTGGAGTGATGTAAATCTGTGTGATATTTATAATGCAACAACCTGATACCTATGAACTGTGAGTCACTCTAGCCCATTACTGAAGCTGTTTTTCTGCCCTCTTAATAAATTCCTTCATTGTGTGATCAGCATTTCATCCCAGCGGCATTTTATCCCTAATCTTGCCCATTCATCAATTAGGCACCCCTGACATTTCGTTTCCAGCTGTACGCTGCAACATTACGAGTTCAGACACTTACGTCAGTCAGAATTCTTTACCGAAGCGAGTCTACTTGTGACGTATCGCCCCCATATAGCACCGAAAATAGTGCAAGCAGGTCGAATGCTGACTGACTTCGATAGCAGGAGTGAAAGAGTCGGTTTGCAGGTGTGAACTGAAATTTGAAAAGCATGGCCCTCATAAACCCAACTCTGAGATGCGCTGTGCACTCATATTTTGTTGATTTACAGAAGCATTGTTATGCCTAACCCCCTTTGCATTAGCTTGCGAGAACTAGCCAGACCAATCCAAGTAGCGGGCTGCTGAAAGCCTAGGGCTACAATATTGATATAGTCGACTATTGAACTTCATTACTAACCCTGCTCAACATTCTTCCTGAAGTAACAGTCCCAGTAGGGTCGAAGTGGGCGTGGCGGGCAAAATCGCACCCCCTCTTACCAGCCGTGGAGATCGCGTGGTCGGCTGCGGAGGCATTTGAAATCGCGAATCAACTTCAAATAATCCCTGTGGACCCAAAGTGATCACAAATGCCTTCACAGCCACGTTCCACGACTGGCCAGAGTTGTGCGACCGTTGGCCACAACGCCCACTTCGGCCCTGCTGGGACTGTTGCTTTAAGGTCATTTTGGGTCTCACGAAGCGTCACTGTACAGAAAAGCGCTCGACGCTTTCAAATGGCCGCTATTTTTTCATACACATTGTGGTTCTGTACGGGGATGCTTTCCATTTCTGCCCCCCCCCTCTATGACGGAATATGCCGCACATTCCGCCCCCGAACCCTCTCTTCCGTGGACCAAAAGCAACCTGGCGTCGGGAACTCACGAAAAGGATGCTGGTGTCCGCTCGAAAAGTTCTACGAGTGAATGGAGAGCAGACGTTGCAGGTGATGGTGTCTTGCAGCTCCTCGAGGACTTTCAGTTCTTTTTGCTGCCGTCTGCACCCTCTCGCCTAGACACGACATGCTGCTTTACTGCAACATAGTCAACCGTAACATTCGGCCAATTTTAAAGGCAGATTTAACGATAGAAAAGCAACCCATTCCGAATCAAGTTGGGGAAGGTGAGTGCTACCAGAAAGAAGGAAAAGCCATGAAATTGGCCCAGAACTCGAGAAATGGAACCCATTCCTTTCCCCCCCCCCCCCCCCAATCTCGGCATTGCTGCGACTCTTATCGTTGTGCCCTCTTCAATATAACACACTCTCTCTGCTAACCTAATCTAATCACTCGCTGCGTATAAATCTGCGGCGAGTGATCAGACCATCGATGGGCGTGGATTGCCAAGTGCGCCAAAGTGAGCCACGCTAGATCACCGAGATCAAATCTTCCGCTGCTAATTGCGTGTCAGTTCGCGCCCTCAGGAAGTCCGCCTGTCTTCTCACTAGACAATTTTCCCCTTCTTCAATCTTCGTGCTTGTCGTGGTATCCTCCTTTGAATCTTTCATCACCCCTCTCCTTTAGATATAGATATCGATACACCCCCGAATCCCGAGGTTGTCACCCACGACCTCTCGTTTGCCCTTCTCACCGTCGAGGGTAGCGTCGCGAATTTTGGCGATCGCATACCTTCGGACCCTCGAAATGTCTTCTAGCGCTCACCCATAAGGCCGATGTCAGACTTTGCGAATCGCGCGATTCGCTACTAGCGATTCGCAAAGTCTGACATCGGCCTAAAAGCTGCCACTTTTGTGTCTACCTGACACTTATGAAAAACATCAACAAATCAGTACATGTATTTAACAAACACCACAGAGTTTATTCCCGACGATAGCATGAAGAATTCACTCAGAACACAATCAATCGGTCACTTAAGTGAATGAACCGGTATGCAATATCCAGTGCTAGCTAGGTAACGGTAGTTGCGTTGGCGACACGAGGCGACGATGAAAACGATGATGTTCGCGACGATTATCTTTTCCAGAATTTCCGTGAAAACATCTGTTTACGGACTTGTAATGCGTCTGAATTGTTCTCGTTGACTCTGGTGAGCAATTGAGAAACCATTGACTGCAAATCGTCCTGTCTCGGTACACGCAGTCCTGCTGCTGAAGTGCCATCATCGGTGTTACCAAGCATCTATAACAAAGAGAACTTTGAAGAAGAAATTGAAAAGAACCGGTAGCAGTACCCATCTCAAGCAACTCAAGCTCGCACATACTCTCGCCTACGCCTTTACAGAATCCTATTGCGGCGCTATCGCAAGATACGTGGCATCAGGGTGAAAATCTGTCGAGGAAACGAGAACGGCTCGTCGAGGATTCTCGCCTGTTCTGTCACGCTCTACCGCGCGTATATTCACTCTACCACCCACGGGCCGTCTGTGCTCTCCGCGAGTACATTCACTCTCGAGACTACTCTCGCCAATAGAGAGCCATGTACGAGGAATCCCCCGACATTATTCACCGTGGTGGGCACCCGGGTATGGGACGCTATAATAGACCGCGCCTTTTTCGCTTTTCACAGGGCGAAGCTTTTTCCGCTGCAGCAACCCAAGGTGCATCCCTAATCACTGATGGATCTGGGGTTCCCGCAGCGAAAAAAGTTCCGCGCTACGGAAAGCGGGAACTCGCGTTCTGTCCCAGCGACCCACACCCTAGACATTCTCTAGGACCAAGCCTAGGAGAGCGCAAGACTTTTCCTTGAGACCAAACCCACAACTGGTGATGACCTTCACGAAAATCTTACAATTGAAGGTTTACAGTGACAGCTGGTAATCGATCAATTATAGTTCTATTTGGGGGTAATTAATATAGAATACTAATGCAATCAGTTGACCATTTTGTTGGCAGAAAACTCACTTATTTTGTGGGGACAGTCGTCACCTGTGTGTTTGGTCTGCACTACAGACATACCTGGATAGCGGATACAAAGGATACACCTCGTTACTTGCCTAGGTAGTAAACTGATATGTTCCGTAATTCATCATATCCCTATTATCTGTGATCAAAGTGATGGGTGTAGTGCATGGATGTTAGCTTTACAAGCTTTGAGACGATGAGAAGATGGATTCGTTCTCACAAGAGGAAGGGAGGGGGAAGGGTTTTTCCGGGATGATCCGTGGTTTTTCGAAACGGTCTTTGCATATTGTAGGGTGGTACGATGAGCGCAGAACCATGTTTTATTTTCGCTGAACGGTTTCAGTAGTGCCAAAGTATTGAAAGATATAGAGGATTCGCTGTTCCTTCAATTCCCCGTGGCGCCGCCATTTTTTTTTCAAATATCACATTTTTTGTTGGTGCCTACGGGTTTGTTCGAAAGATGGCGAATATTAAAAAACGAATGTCACATTCATAAGCAGGATCTGATTGACAAGAACCCGTAGGCGTCAACATCAAATGAGGGCTGGAGAGAGTCTTTGCTTGCAATTGTGGTCGAGAAGGAGTCTCTCCTTGAACTCGTCGATGGCAGACGGCTCTTTTTACCTTGTAGGGACCAGTACTGACGATAAATTTAGCAGTGTGAAAGGTTACTAAGTTCGCCCATATCCCTTCGTTGGGAACAACTCAAATATTTTCGGGGACGGATGGCGGGGGTGTGAAGAAATCGGTACTTACTCATGGCTCAACCTAATATTACCGGACTAGTTGTAGAAGTGCAAGCAATAACACCATCTGTTCCAAGAAAATAATCCAGCTGAAGCAATTAAAAGGTGGGTAACAATGGAGGTGAATTGCAACTCAGACAAGATGACGTCAGTGAGGGTTTTTACGATTTCGGAAAGCAATTTGTTTGATGGCTCCTCGTTAAAAATCAGCTATTAATAGATGTTGGTGAAGGTTAGAGGAAAAACACTGACCTCAAAGTATTGAAAGCAACAACTATCAGAAGCGCCAGCCTCCACTTACAGGATGCGCCTAAATTTTAGCGACAACGCATGCGCGTGCAATTTGAGCCACTTTTCAGAGGTGCTGTAGTCTTCTGTGCCCACTGGTAAAGGAATCCTTCCAGGGGAGATCGTCACTCTTTTTCACTCATGAATCACTGGCTTGAGACCCATCGTCCACGATAAGAGCGGAAAGAACAAAAAAAATTGCATTTGTTCTGGTAAACGAATGGAAAAACCGGGGAGGCTGGTCCGCGTTCAAATTCCCGCCAGATATATGTCACAAACCCTAGTGGCGGAAACTTGATTCTCTTAATGCAGTTACTAATAACTCTTCTCTCAGAATTGCGGCGTGTTCATTCTAGGCGACTCGAAATCGTTGCGCTATAATTTTGTCGCACCCTGTAGGTGGTTCACGGGTTCAATCCAGACTCTGGTTAGTTAAATGTGACCCACCACACCTTTGGGGTCAGTCAATTGGTACCAAACTCGACGGAAAGGGAGAAAATGTTGATTTTAACCCTCACACGGCTCCCAACCCGGAATGTAGACCCAGAAAAACTCTACGATACTGAAGAAGAGTCAACCATCCGGTGTGTCCTATGATATTTTGAACGTAATCAAGTCTCGTTTCACCCTTCAATATGCCGCTGTTGGCTTCCTGACTCTGCTGCTATTATGACTAACCACGTTCCAATCTTCTGAGGGTAGTTAATTGGCACCGGGTTCTCCTGGGAGTATGGACACATCACCTTGGTCAACATTTGGAGTCATTGTTTGCGCTGATTCGAAATTCTAATAGTTAGCGCATATACGAACAATGAGGTAACATGTATGAGAAAATAGGATGGTAATCGCGTGTATGACGAAGCCAATTAATTGAAACTATCGTAAAAAGGTGGGCAATATCTAGTGCGATTGTCATCCAATTATCTTGACCAGTTCATACTAATTGTGAGTAAAAACATATTTTAGAGCATTTCTCTGTTTGTTCATCTCCGCCTTTGACAAACAGTACAAAATAATTTTAGGAGAACCGTAGAGGGTGCTCGTGTCCTTGGGGGGGGGGGGGGGACGATTACAGCAGGGCCGACGGTAGGTGACCTAGGAATAAGCCTAGGAGAAGGGAGAAACGCCAGGGATATTACAGATTACTCGTATCCTTCCTCAGAATCCATATCCTTGCCTAAGGCTTAGTCCCAAGCATAACAATCGGCTCACTAACTTGAATGTCTCCCCCCTCAAAACGACATGAGCGTCCTGTAGAGCAGTAATAGACTTATAGACAAAGCTTATAGATTTCTTTGTATTTATCTATACACAGGGAATGTAATCGTGCGGGGCATCACAGCCAGCTTATATTATCCCACTTATGACCGCGCTTCATTGTTGTTTCTATGTCGTTGCGTAGTCATGAAATCAGGACGACTATGCAATTTAAATGACTGACCGACAACTGACTAGCTCAGTTCTAGTGCTTTTAGATCAACAAAGCTCCAGTCATATTTTGTTTTGGCTATATATTGAGAAGAACTCAAAGGCACAACCCAGGCAGAGATCATGTGAACTCTCTTCGGTCTTTGGGATAGACTTTAGAGCACATTCACAGATGTGGCACTCCCGTGCATGGAAATCTCCCGAGAAGGGCGCTAGGGCCTTGCAAAAACGGCTTCAACAGCCACACTCTCGTCCGCGGCAGTCTGCTGTCTGACACGCTCTCTTCTGTTATGCTCTCTGATCTCATACTCTCTTCTCAGTCTCTCACTGCATTAGCGCAGCCGCATTACAGGTGAGCAAGCCCTCAACCTGAAAGGTGAGCAAGCCTTCAACATAATTGTCTTTGGCGAATTCTTCAAGCACAACCCACTTTCATCAGGAAAGAGTTTAGCAGAATATCGCAATGAATCGCCCACGTCTATTATTTTCTTCAATATGCGCCACGCATTCTGCCTCATTCAAAATCGTGATATCACACGAATGCATTTTTGCCTGACTATCAAATCTGGCCCATGTATAATTCGGTGTTGTTATTCTTACACATAGAGCAAGACACACCTTTTCCACTTCTCTGAACCAGCCAGGAGAAATAGAAAGCTTGAATGGTTTGGATAAAACATGATCCGAGCAGGGTGAAAATCGCTCGAGAAAACGGCAACGGCTCGTCGAGGATTTTGGCCGCGTTCTTTCACGCTCTCTTACGCGGACATTCACTCTCGCCACCTGCGAGTCTGTGCCATCCGCGCGTACATTAACTCTCGCCACTACTCTCGCACAGCAGAGAGCCATGGTCGAGGAATTCCCCGACCGTTATACACCCTGGATTCGAGATTTTAGCTGCTTGTATTAGAAGACAACGGCACCGTCTGCCATTGCAACACTTCTTTAGCGTACAGCGCGTTGCCCCCCCCCCCTGAACGCTTGCATACCAGGCTTCTCTACGAATCAGGGGATTCCTATAAAGATTGAAAACATGAAATATTCATGCGAGGAGTGCCATATAACGTCATTGGTAATTGCAATGCAAACAGCTGTGCACTATCTGCATAATTCGTCATCTCGGAAATATAAAAAATGCCCGCAGGAGTCTCGATTAATCTAGCCGCATGGATTTTGAGAAACTCCCCTCCCTTGAAGGTACTACCCGTTTTACCAGGAATATGTAATAGGTTTCTAATGTAAAGCAGTAGATACTAGTTGACTTGGCAGCGGTGAAAAAAACAAAAGGAATCGCTGATAACACTCTCAAGTGGGTTCTTCCTAACCTGAGCGGTGAGGGAGCCTCGGAGATGCACAATAAGATAGTCCATACAACGGGCGTGAGAACGACAGACAAAGGCGAAGGAGCATAATAGGGAGCAAGACAGCAGACAGCACAAGGGTAGGCGTGCATGCTCGTATGGAACGCTCACAGTTGCACGTTTCAAGCCTCTATCGCTCTTTCCACGGGTTTCGAGAAAGGATAGTTGTAGTTCTACAATTGCGGACTCGGCAACTTTATTCATGGAAGACGATGGTACAATAAACCAATCGTGGAATATGTCTATAAGTTCAACGAAAGTTGTTTGATTCAATGCCAACGTATAAACCAAGTATAAAACAAAAAATTTTGCACCTATTCAGACGATTTGTAAAGAGAAAGGAATGAAATGAAAAATAGGAAGGAAATGGAAGGATTGCATGAGTAATCGAGATTCTTATGAAGCTCATAAGAAGGCTTCCCGCTCCTCGGCCCTGAAATTAGAAAAGAGCGTGTCTGGACGAGTTTTCTGGTTTTCTCTCAATTAGCTGACTGAAGTCGTAACCTTTTGATCCTTTACATTTTTTTCTAATACAGTGACTAGTCACTACTATTGAAGAATCGAGAAGAAAAGGGACAACTGTATAGAACCAATTCCTTTTCGTGACGCACGCGTCGGATTTCTCACTTACAAGTGACCCACACTCAGACCTTCCGAACTGTTTTTGATAGGAAAGCGCTTCGAATCCAAAGCGCGGTGATGACGACAGTCCATGGCCTCTATAATTGAGCTGGGGGTGTTAAGTTGACTGAAAAAAAATTGAAAAGAAAAGAAATCGCCGATAAAGCTCTCAACAAAGACTCCCAAGTCTCGCCTTAGAGTGGAAAAGGGCGTGTCTGGACGAGTTTACAAGGCTTGCTTGCTCCACTCCAGCAATTGCTGGCTTCAAAGAGAACTAGAGCAGTACATACAACTCCCTTCTGTAAGAACACACCCAACGATCAAGCAAACCACAAAACTGCGCATACTGGAATCAGCCGCTGCGTCATATCACATTGTGCGTTAGAGGGTGAGTACGAGGAGTCTCGTCCATTAGCCATATTTGCTCGAATATGCTTACTCTGTAAGGCTCCAGCGCTATTGCTGAGCACTTTTAGGCTACGTCTATGGCAATTCTGCAGTCCTCATTTACAGCTCTATTGCTCACAGGACAGAATGATCCACACGACTTTACCCTGGGTTGTTGCTTTAAGTCAGCTTTCATGAGTCACAGGACAGAATCCTATCTGTGACCAGCATACTAATCCTGTGCAAAAATGGAACTGGAACGGAAAGAAGCCTGACCACGACCAAGAACTCCAAATTTAGACGGGATTAACCACTACTGCTCACTGACTATTGATCATCACTTGGTTTGTACGTAATTGTAAAGTGTGTTTACATCAACTGAATACTGATGGTAAGCGACGTTAAGCCTTGTTCACCTTTGTCTGCTGTGGATTAGCGAGATTTGTTGACTGAGGATTGCTGCATTTACTAATGGCTCTTTTATATTACTATTTTTCGTATAACAACAAAAGCTACAGAGTAAGAGGAAAAAATAATTCTTGTGCTAACTGGACTTGGCTAAAGAAACAGCCGAAAATATTGGAATTGAGGACTTTTCCTTTAAGATCAGTGGATGCCACAAAACGAGACATTAGTAGCTGCGACGAGAATGCTTCCTCGGAAACGAGATAGCATTGGGGACAGAGGAGACGCAGACTCACCGACACGTTCGCAAGGCAGGTGTGTGGTGATCTGCAGAGTAAGCATAAACGGAAGTCAGGAGCTCCTAGCCCAGGCATTTTGAATGGCGGATGTGGCATTATCTCTGCACTTGCGGATTTGATCACCTCATTTACAAGAGAGATCTTTCAAGTGAAACTTATCGCGTAATGTGCCTACAAGCACTGGGATTGGGCCAGTCATTTTGGGGATATGCCATGTTTTCAATTTTCTCTCGAAATCTTGGAGAAGTTAAATGACTAAATGGCTTATCCAAACAGCTACGGAGTCCCAAACAATAGAATTAGTGGAACTTATTCCAGTAATCAATCGAACTGCTCCCATGTGACCCCAATTCGATGGCCTTAAGTTTTATTCTTCAGAGACATAGGCAGGGTTAGTCGTCCGCCCGGCTAGTCCAGACGGAGGTCATATTCGCGACGGCTGGGGGAAGATCATAAATGGGGCCGACGAATGTAAAAAGGTTGAAAATGGGAGCCTCCGAATTAAAAAGGGTGTGTCTGGACGAGTTCATTGGACTTTCTTGTTCCATTATTCGAACCCAGCCACATGAACGACTCTCATCTCACGCAAATAATCTCCTTCAATTATTTAAGAAGTTGAAGAAGCATTGGTTGCGGGAAAAGAGGAGCGTTTCTAGGCTTTTGGTAACCTTCAAAAATTTCAAGAAATAGGCGTGAAAACATACTGGTCCTTCCAGGCATCTTTATACTCCCTCCTTTCCCATTCGCATTCGTGTAAACCGGTCTCAGAACCAATCTTTATGAAGCAGTAGTGGTGATGGCGGTGAGGGTGATGATGGAGGGAGAAAGGGGGAAGCAACGAGGCCAGATAATGGGGGAATCGTAAAAAAAGTTCGAAATTGGCCGAACGCCACTGTTGACCCTGGGCGTTGGTGCCCTGGTGGAGTACGGTATCCATCACGGCATTATCTCTTGATAGCCCTCCCATTCCGGGCTAACATGTATTTTGACCTCACTTCGGCTGTATGAAAAAATTACTATCCTGCCCTTCACCACAACCTTCGAGGCCGCGATAGTGACATTCTCAAGCAAAGAGAAATAGCCAGTAACACATAAACGTATTCTCTACTATGCTTATTTCGTGGGCTCTACAAAATCCCTTTGCAAAAATCCAGGCTATTTCCTGTGCACATATATCACAATGTACGCACCTTCGTATAGGAGGTGTTTCGGTCGGGTAAGCTCGGCTAATAGGTTTGTTTTGGATGTTGAAGGCTGTTCATTCTAGCAAGTCAAATTAAAGTGGGAAAATGGACAAATTAAGATAACATTATTCTGTTACGTTAGGCGTCATCCGCTGAAGTGTGACAGCATGGCATTACGTTTTAATGAAGAATGAATACTAACATGGCGTCACCACTTCGTCGTGAAGACGCCAGTTTCTTAGGAACTTCGTCAGGAACAAAGTTCATCCTCAAAATTCCCATACCGCTTGATTCTCTCGGCTTGAAACCATTCATTTGAACCATGAGAAGACAATTATGAAGAGATGAAAGACCAGCTTAAACAGTGGCCAAAAAAAGACGTAAGCCTATGCAAGGGCTTTTTGCTCATTGTGCCCATCTTCGAACCTTTCGTTGGACAGGTTGCAGCTGAAGAAAAAGCAATTACAACTAGATTTTCCTCAGATATCGCACCCCATTCCCCTTCCGCTCCCCCTCTCCCCTCCTGACAAGCAGAAGCGGGCCCTTCTTCACTGCCTTCACCATCTTCAGGACGTGATGTCGTCGGCCATCACCGAGCTCATGGAGGCCTATCGTAATTGTTCCAGTCTGAAGCATCAACCTACCCTCGCATTCGGAAAGCCAGAAAGTGCCGGGTGCAGACCATATACCACAACTGACGACGGCCGCAAAACGTGTCAGTTGACAACGCCGCTTCTTCGCGGCCGTCGTCAGTTATGGTATATGGTCTGCACCCTACACTTTCCGGCTTTTTGAAGGCGAGGGTAACTTCTTGAATCGAGTTACTGCTGAATAGCTTCCTGAAAACCTCTCAGTAGCAGACCCCAAAAAAGCATTTGAGGCAATGCCACAAGGGCCCACGAGCCGTCAAGGAAGTTGTCGAGCTCGAACTTTTTAAGTACCATTGTCCTGTGACAGACCCTTTTAAAGTCGCTCGTGTAGCACACTATTATGATGTTTCACAGAACCGCCGAGTTATGAACATAACTCTCGTCCCAGGCAGGACTCGAACCCGCACATTTTCCTTACTAGGCAAGTGCGCTACGGGTTGCGCTACCAGGACACCGCCGCCCCACTTCAAGTTTTTCGCCCTAACCATTACAAGGAAGGTCTTTCAGGACATGGAGCGCTGTTCCAAAATGCTTTCCGGCACTTTGTAGAGACTCCTGCAAAGAACACAAACCGTGGTCCGTTTTACTTGAACGCCTCTAGGAAGGTCAGAATAGTGAGGAAGAGATGGCGCAAAGCTTGATCCTCCGTGATGACAAATTTTTGCAATTTATGTTGGGGCCTCCAAATTGTGTCCAAATGGCACCAGCATCGATTACCTCTTGATTTGGCGACAATGTGGAGGCTCCAACATAGATTGCAAAAAATTTGTCACCACGGGGATTGAACTTTGGACCGTTTCTTCACCACTGTTTTGAGGTTCCCAGAAGCGTTCAGGAAAATGAGCCGTAGTTTTATGTTCCTTGCATGAGCCTTTAAAATATGCAAGAAACTATTTTGGAGTTGCGGTCCATGACCTGAAAGACCCTCCTTGTTAGACAAGTCAATATTATGAAGTTGTTTAATACGAATGAATGGGCTCTTCGACAAATGGTTAGAAACGTCGGGTTTTTGTCCAGTAAAGTGTAATTAGTTGAGTCCTAATTGTGAATGGAAGTTTTTTGGCCAAGAAAAAGAAATTAATAAAATTAGAGTTTTCCGAAAAATCACACACATATATAGCAAACTATACAACATTCCAGATTAGATGGCATATTGCTAATAACACTCAATAATTCATAATACTATTTAATAGCTTTATACGTCATGCTGTTTCGATTTGCAACCCCGTTATTACAAGTTGATTTTGTAGCGCAGCTGTGCGTGCATGGCAAATAAATAAATAAGCACATAAATGAATAAACAGCAGATAAAATAAATATTTCCTGTGTAACCATTTTAGAACTGTTTTTCGGGTTGACTGCTGTATTGAGCGAAGTAAGCGAATTAAAAGTTATCTCAAGGATGCTGATGTATTAGCAGAACACTTTGGTCCAACCCAGCAACCCAACTCGAAACTTCTAGCTCTCCGGGCAGAAGTGCTACCACTGCATTCTTGAACGGTTTTACTATTTTGATGTTTTCATCCCAAGGAAAGGAAATTTTGAAGCCTAGGAATGAACTGAAATTCACTTGCGAATCGAGGAACGACACCAAGATGGCCCATTACGGTGTAACATGATATTGAGTGGGGGAAGTGAATCAGTGGCTAACAGACGCCGCGCTCAAGTCGCAGGGCTCGTCACTAGTTCGAGTTAGCCCCCGCATTTCTGTTGAGCCGTTTGAGTGGTACCAATCTGATTAACAAGATCGACAAATAGCTTTTGTATGAGCGCTATCGCAAGATACAGGGACACCCTCTAGGACTAACATAAGCCTAGGAGGAGAAAGAACTCCCGAAAAAAAAAGAAAATGTTCTACGCATTTCAAAGTTTTTTTTCAGTGCACTGCCACTACTATGTCCCTGGATTCAATCTAGGTTTTTCCTTTGTGGCCTTTCGGAGATTTACAGAGTTTTATCATTAAGATCGTATGAAGTTTCTGGACGGCGCAAACCTAATAAAATACGATAGTTATGTGAAGATAAGTACTGTCTCCACACCAGAATGTATTCAAACGGCTCCATGACACTGAAGGGAAGTCAATTAGGAGGCGCACCTCACAATGAAGGCCACGCTTCTTCTTGTGAAAATAAGATTTCGAGATTAGGGAGACTGTTAGCTCACTACAGTAGATAAAATATAAAGGCTAAGGCACTCGACATTTATTGGTCCTTTTCGGAAATGCGCCACTGTTTCCATTTCTATTTACGATCGCACGTGCGATTAGGATCTGCTTCTACATACATACTTACTGTGACCTGTGAGAGCCGTAGAATTCAGAGAATTTATGTTCCTAAATGATTCCAGTGAACAAAGAGAGGAGAGATCGGAGGCTTGTTCGCATAACAAGGAAAGCCCCTCAGGTCGCCACGGCCATTCAAGAAGCGATGCTTACGCCTAGATGAACCTTCGAACGCTGATCTCAAATCTACGTTCCAAATCTGCTAAACGATTCTCTGTAGGAAGTTATGAAGCAAAACAGTGCAGCGGTAGTGGTCGAGACTCCCAGTCAAAACGTCGAAGGATCAGTCCCCCACTGTGTTTGCTACTTCAATTCTTCGTGAATACAGCTGAAGTGCTTTTGGTCGCCTATTTAACTGAATTCCCAAAGAATGCAAGACAGTTATTACGATAAGGGACCGATCCTTCTACGTTTTGACTGTGAGTCTCGACCACTACCGCCGCACTCTTTTGCTTCATAACTTCCTACAGAGAATTGTTTAGCAGATTTGGAAGGTAGATTTGAGATCAGCGATCGAAGGTTTATCTAGGCGTAGCATCGCTTCTTGAATGGCCGTGGCGACCTGAGGGGCTTTCCTTGTGACCAGTATTCGACCCAGGATTTGAATTCCTGCTAGCGTTCATGGTATGCGGCGCCATTTAGCACTCACTATCCGATTGTCGTATTGAAGCAGTGAGGGGCTCCGTGAACATGGATCCGCCTGGGTTTGATTACATTACTCGATCGAATTCTATCAATAAACACAGATCTTGCCACTCAGCACTCCAATGTTACGCTACGGTACTCTCATGATTCATGGGTGCGGATCTGGTTCAGGGCAATTGAACCTTTTCGGGATAGGTACTATGTGAATCGGGGAGGTAATAAATGTGGTTATAGCTCACTACAACCAAGCAGTGATGGGACGTCTTTTAACTGATCATCGTCAGTTTTTTGGAACTTATTTATTTATTTATTCTTCATTACAGCCTGAGATGGAAGCCAAATACACGGCGCATCCCAAAGGAAGGAGATGGAATCGGGCACTTCCAATTACATGTTTGGCGCTTTGCGTTTGGTAACCATTCTTGACGTTCCGAAAAGATATAAGAAGAAAATCTGAAAAGCCCCAAATCTCTGACTTACGCTGCATTTTATTCTGTGCATTGGAAAACGGCTAAACTTATAACTTCTTCCATATCGTCATTGCAAGCAGCAAAAAAAAGCGGAAACATTTTTTTCTCGTCGAAAAGCGCTATTTAACGCTTTTTTTCCAACCTCTTTTGCGTCAGTAGTTGCAGCCTAAAATAGCTACTTGAATTGCCCTTGTGACATTATTCATATGGTTGAAACGTTTGCTATTACAAAAATCATGCGTCCAAGCTGGAAATGACGTGCAACCAAAAAGCCTTCTATCGCGGCTTCAGATGTTTGGTACCAGATTCCTCTTACAGTATACAAACATTCAACTGCACATCAGGTAGCCTCCCCCCCCCCCCCTGAAGGCCGCATTCAAATGTCACTTTGGTTCTAAAAGAAAGCAGAAAGCGCGGCGCATCCTCAAAAGGGCTAGTCTTTTTTCTTTCATAAGCTATAGATGATCGTAACCAATTGACAAATCCGGTGTAACATTTACGGTGACCACGCCTCCATTCCCCGTCTGGTATTCCTATGACTGATGTGTTGAAAGGAAATAACCCTTGAATCTCATGTTGCCTGCATGTGCTCACACATACAAAAACCGTACTGAATGAGGCTTTCCATGAAATAATTAGCCATAACGAATGCGAAAACCCGCTGGAAAAGAAGTTGCTGTTAGATATTAGATGGATCAGGTGAGTAATAAGGTTCTGACTTCCTTATTTCGAAGTATCTAGTATTTTGATCAATTATAAAATCACAAGTCGACATTAATGGTGTTATCTAATGGGCAAAATGTAATCGACTTCACTCAGGCCTACCGTCTGATGCACGCGATAAGATGGGTTAGTCAGAGCGGTAAGATTAATATTGCAGTGTATTTGTGGGTGGTGCACGCGATAGTGTACACTAAGAAAACAAAACAAGAAAACAACCGCCTATAAAATGAAGAGTGAAATGTGGTAGAATGGACGAAATTCCCGTGAAAATACAACTTAATCTCA
>KZ346334.1:28952-41132 GCA_002352805.1 Teladorsagia circumcincta | reverse complement strand
CCCTTATAGACCGCTGGCGAGTGATTCGATAGTCTGTGGGCGTGCACTGGCCAGCGCGCCAACACTGAGCCTTAATAGGTCAACGAGGTCAACTCCTTCGGCGCCAACCGCGCTTCAGTCCGCACCCTCAGGAGGTCCGCGGGTCCCTCAACCAGGTGAATTATTCCTAATTCGACATTCACTCTGATTGCAAATTCGTCCTTTAATTTCTGAACCTCTCACACTCGTCTGGTAGCAAATCAGAATCAAATTAATCAAAATAGCAACTTCGAAAAACGAAATGCTTGTTGGCTTGGATTCAATCAAGGACTTGACCGTGGACGGCGAGAGTGAAATGGCATTACGTGGGGCAGAACCATCAACGTTGGGCGCACACTGTAGTTATCAGAATTTATCACTGATTGCTATCAATGCCAACTATTACTGACCCTAATTAATAGAAGATATTTGACGAAGCATACGCATCGAATCGGTCACCCACCCTGTACAGTACACAGCTGCCATTACTTTGCGTAACTTGTCATTAATCTGGCAGGAATGAGTAAGCATGTGGGTAGATCCTAGCTTCGCGTTTCTTGGCGACAATAAATCTCGCAAATAACACTTCCATAATAGAGGAAACGGTAAGCACTTTGAAAAAATGTCAAGGTTTTCCGCCTACCCGCACTCAATAAAAAATAAACTCACGCGCCCTGCAAGGTTAGACTCTGCGTAGGCTCGAAGGTGTCATGCGTGAAATAATCGGGAACAGACCGGAGATGTATGTAATAACAATAAAACACAAAAGTAAAAAAAAATTTGAAAGAAATGAAGTATATATTAAAGATGTACAAGCGAAGAAGAAAAAGGCTGCGAGCTTGCTCCCACAGAGGGAAGAAGAAACTGCTGCGTCCTTTTCACTTTGTCAGCATATTCTCTATTGATAGTGGAGAGAAATATTGGGGTGTTCGGGAAGTTTCCACCGTTCCCTAGCTCAGTGTTAAATGCTTCAGTTCTCAGTAATTTTTAGGAAAATGCTGTCGCCTCATATATCATTGGGAAGCGCGTTTCGTGGTCTATCTAGATGTGCTGCTCTTTCACCAACTAATAGCTTTCCTCCAGTTTTACATAGCTTCTAATACAGCATACTCAACAGGCTGTTTTACACGAGTTTCTTGTTTCCCCTCAAATTTTGCCGCAAAAATGCGGAAGCAAGTCGGTATATTAACTAAACGCTTGGTCCCAAATCCACAAAAATCATGTTGCTTCGTTGAAATTCAAAACGTCTTCCCCGCGCTGTGGAAACTCTGAAGAAGATCACCTTGGTGGTCGAATATAAGATATTGACAAAGATTAAGTGAGGGTTTTGTAAAAGCAAATCTGCATGGAACTGTCTAGCAGGTCGCTCTTGAATCAGGCGTAACTGATATGAAGTTCTCAAATATACAGGTGAGGATAAATATCCCAAAGAAGTCAACAAGTGGGTGTCGCCGCCTGTTCTCGCCACTGTCGCGGAAACCCATCTCGCACTTCCAACTAAGCGGAAGTTGAATTGGGTGAGCTCCGAAACTGTGGTGCGAACATTTTTCACAGTAAACCGCTTGCCTACCACCTATCATTTTCCCAACCGTCTAGATACTTTCTCCAGATAGATTAGGCACGGAAATCCATCATGATGGTGAGGCAATCTTCGCGGAGTTCCTTGTCCACAGAATTCCAGCACTTTCAACTACTGGATCCTTGAACTTCCATTTAAAGAGGAAGGTTTAAAGATTGTGATCTGAGACCAACAATATTTCGTTTGAGCCGACAAATGCACTTTTGGATTTAAGGGCCAAAATCTGCGGAAATTCTCCGAATAAGCCAATATATTCATGCAATCATGAGAGCATTGTCCTCAAAATGCACATGTGTTGTTTCATATCTCAATTTTTGCAAATGACTGAAATGGGTTCCAGAGGAAAAACCAAGACTGCTGTCAAACGAACGGTTCGAATAATAGGTGATCTGACACAGATACAGGTCATCTTTCGCCGTCGATAGGGAACCTATTGGAAATATATCAAAGTATCACTTTTCTCCAACTCCGAACAAGAACTATATTCTAATTAATCAGAGGCTTACAACTACGAAAACCAAAAACTGGAGCCCAGAAATGGAGATTTTCTTTTCTTCATGATGTTTTGATTATGATAAGCCCAACGCCTATGAAGCACCACTAAGCGCACTCTTGGCCATTCCCCGTGGCGCTGCAGTTGCAGTTGAAGGGCAGGGGGAGGGTGGGAAACCACCGCTAACAGGAATAAATCAAAATCAATGTTGAGGTGACATTTTAAAGTGGTTATGATTGTGATGAAAAACTTTGGTCCAGATTGAGAAAAACGTCCGCACTGATTCGAAAAATGACCCGAATTGTTTGAAAATTGTCCATTTTTTAAATGATGATGATGATGATGGCAGATGTGTTCGTTTCTTTTTCTTTGTGTCTCATTGTCGAGGAAATTTCACTTGTTTCACACAAAATCTTTTATTTTGTTAAATGAGAGGGGAATTTTGTTCACATGAAAGAATAGCCCATTCATCGAGAAGAATTTACGGTCGAAAATAAAATTGTTCATGACCAGTTTAGGCAGTGTCGAATTTGATTTTAAAAAAGTCCACCCTGCTTTGAGGATATCTACGATCGATTGGAATCGAAAAAACGTCCTTATCAGTTGAAGAGGTCTGCTATGGTTTGTAAAATGTCTACTTTGAAATGAAATATTTAGTGTACGGGGGTGGGGAAGGGCAAAAAGTCACTTTGCTCATGGCGCACATCACTAAACGTTTGGTCGCGCGGGGCGCTGCTTTTTTGTTTCACAACATATATTCCTCAGATGTCCCCTTATAAGTAGAAGCTAGCCCTCGTTCACTGCCCTCATGGTCCTCAAAATATGGCGTTATCAGTCATCACAGTCGCGCTCAAGGAGGCCTCCCGCCATCGCTCCAACCTGAAGCACATTTATAAATTCTTCAAACTGTTAACCGGCGGTTGGCCTTTCAGAGACGCAAGCACTTACTAAGCAGCATTCCTTATGAACAGCGTTCCAGATAAGGTCATAAGGGGATCGATCCGTCGAGGTCCCGTTGAGCTCGTACCGTGCACCTTGTTCCCATGGGTAACCTCCTGTATGCAGTTGGGCGCATACGGTTTGAGTAAAGCAAAATGTACATATCGAACTTCAAATGTGAGGGGATAGTGTTTTTAGCCCCCGCTCCCCACCTACATATACATACACACATATAACATCCAGAGATCAATACGGTTGGCACCGATCATCGACTTCTGCTGCTACTGCTAATTTCACAGATTTATGAATGATTCTCGGGCAAAGCAATCTGTCAGAAGTTGTTTGGCTACCCAGAAAGGATCCTTTCTTGAATATTCTGTTTCCTCAGTAAAGTATGCTACCATTCCCTTCTTTTATCCATCTTGGGCGGCGTCACTAGAGCGGCACTTTAAGCCATTCGGTCATACTAGTGTTAGTCACACTAGTAAGAGGGAATTAGTGAAATGAGGAGTTGAAGACAAAGAACAGTCTCCAACCGCTGCTTCATACTGTATCGAACTAGCAACATCAGTTTACATTCACTGGAGATTCTTCGATGTAGGCAATATACCTACTTCAAGGAGCTAAAACCGTTGTGAAGCGATTCCATCCAAGCAGGAACATTTGTACCATTCAATAAAGATTTTTGTTCTCTGATCCCTCGATTCCGGCGTAACATTAATCACTAGCCTTGTCCTACGCCCTCTTGAACGAGAATAGGTGAGGTTCCGTCTAAGTGCACGTAACCTCATCAGCCTATGTCATAGATTGCACGTGTCTGTTTAGGACACATTCCATCTCCGTTCGTTCTGTGGTCTGCGCATGGTCGCTCTATGGAAATGCAGGAGCTACTGAATGAGTGAAAAATTTCTGGAACGAAAAGAACGCTTGGAAAGGTTTCAATTAGATGACGAGCCATATAGCCTGTCCAAGCCTTGAATGGCAAAAAAATTAAATAAGTTGTAGAACGAGCATGCCATTTGCACAAAGCAGAAGAAGCTTGGTGTGAGATTGCCGTCACTGATGGACCTACGCAGAGAGACCTTTCAGCATTCTAGTGTGAAAAACTCCACTTTAATCAATTGTAACACTTCTATACGTCGAGGCGGAGGTGATGTAGTGGCAGGTAGCGCACCCCATGCCTACGATACAAACGCAAACCTCGCAACAATTTTGCCCAGAGCATTCACGCTTCCCAGCTCTTACAGTCGATTGAGGGATACAGACTTCTTCGAAAGGATAAAAATACTGACTTCCCATTAGTTGGCTCCCGCAAATCATTGCATGGACCATACTACATTCGAATGTCACTACGACTCCAAATGGAACTAGTATGAAAGGCGCATCCCAAGATACAGGGTGGGCAAAAATTACGGTAACAAGAGGTTGCCGCAGTCAATTTTCAATTTCAAACACCAGGAGTTTTTGACGAATAATCTATGTATTTATTTTGATGACTAAGTGTTTCATCTGTGCTTTTGTCATATCAGATATGACGACTTCGAAATGGGCGATCCTCTTCTTCTCCGAGAAACAATCCCTAGTTTGCTACGCGGAGCTGCTTGATTGTGTTACATATCATGGCGATTCAGAGGCTTTATGAAACTCGCGTGGACCACCATCACGAAGTGCAATAGGCAGTCTACCAAAACCAATAAGCCTTGACCTGAGACGATTGCATCTGCGACACTACGAGCAATCTCTCGAAGATAGGTGCGAGGGAGCGCCGGAAGTCAGCTCGTTCAATCCGTCGTTTGGTCGCTGTAACTTCTACCGAGCACAATTTCATGCAAGGATTTGCGTGCACATGCCTTAGCAAAATGGATTGCTAGCATTAAAATGCCTTACTCCTAACTGATGCGCTGAAAGTGAAAAGTAAACAAAGATACTGAAAGATAATGTCTCGATATCATAATGAGCTTCATTCGTCGATCGTTTTACCTGATGAGAAAATGTTCCGCTGTCGAAATATCCTTGAGTAGCAAGAGCACCTGGACTAGTATCAGTGAAAAGCCAGCCAGCCATTCAGTGATGGTTTTCGCAGAAATAATGAGAGCAGGGATCACGATCCGAAGGCACTTCGGACGACTGCTGCTCAAGGTATAAAGCTGGATAGTAAAAACCAGCTCGACTATTTTCCGTCTCGGTTGGAGCTTCAGACAAAAAGGAACTGCAATAGGAAACCCAAGGAATTAAAGCTGGATTGAGCGCCCTCCCGGATTGCCCAAAAATTGATTCCAACAGAATATCGTGGATTTCATCATATTGGAGAATCAGGATCGTAGCTCTCCCAACTCAGGTCCTCTGAAATGCTTTGTATTACGTGTGCTGAAGACAAAGCATTGCTACAAGCATAAAAGGAACATGGACAAGTTGAGCAGTCGCTAGTGAAAGCCTCGGACCTACTCGGTAACACCTACCTACCCAACAGGGTTGACGACCTTCTAGGAAGTCTTCGTTTATTTATCAACACAGAAAGCGGCTACTCCAAGGAATAATAGTGTTTCCTGTCTAACAACCTTCCACCAATATGAATGTGTTGTTGCTTTGCCACTTTTCGGTCTCATCACTTTTTTATAATCAACTTGTTTTGTTACCGTAATTTTTGCCCACCCTGTAGATTGATCATCCCCACAGCCCTATCCTTCTTTTCCTGACCTGCTCGTCAAAACCTTCGACAGGTGTCTTCAAGGTACTCTATCATCGCGTTGCGCATGCCACCACCAAGGTCCGTTCCATCCCTTTTGGGAAGCAAGGATGTCTCAAAAGGCTTCGAAAATAGAAAACAGAAAGCAAAACAAACATCTGACGACGTCTCGAATAGGACACCCTTATTCAGCCATATTCTACCTTTGGATAGAGGAGCAGCGTATTCGGACGAGCTTCACGAGCTGCCAGCTTCAGCTGCTTCAGCCAATGACGAGTCCCATGCTACGCTGTCGTAACCGCGACCGCGCTCCGCGGCGTCACTGTGGCTGGCGGCAGCGAAGTATGGGGCCTGCGGACAAGGTGTGGATTGCCAGTCAAGCAAATTTTCAGCGCCTTTGCCACACAAGTTGAAGCCGAGGTGCCACGACATCGACCCTTGTCCACCTGTATGCCACGAATGACGACAGAAAAGGTAGATGTGCCCATCCCGGATGGTGCCTTTTAGTCATCTCCCCTCATTATGCGAAGACATTTCTTGACCACGCTATATAAACGAGCCCTTAGCCTTTTCTGTCGAGGAACACGTAGCCTAGACGCACCAGTGGAATGGGGTGAATTTTAGTGATGTTCTCTGCTCTGCAGCAGGGTGAATAGTCTTTTTTTGAGACAGAAAGAAATCTAATCTGGACGATGACAATAGCCTTGCACGTCATTTCCGCGATACGAGGAGGAATGATCCCTTATTTGACTTGTGCGGATTCTATGACAGTAGCACCACGGTTTTTGTTACCTATACAGCTTCTGCAATGGTCGTAATCAAACATCTTCAAGGGGATGACACCTCATCTGGTACTAAGACTGTTTGGAGGGCACCTCCAAACAGTCTTACAAGGGAAGGATCCCAGGTGGAAGTGCCATCTGAAATGAAACCTATACTCACGGACGTGTTTTCGGACGCTGATCTCAAATCCGTCTTCCAAGTTTGCGGAACGATTCTCTGAACAGAATTAGAAAGGTGGTTCCAAATGATGGTGCATTACAAGAGTGACCGGTAGATTGAGCAGGCTTGGCCGAAGGGTAGTGATGGTTGTTGGGGCTGGTGAGACCATGGCTCAGATCTTGCTCGGCGCAAATCTTCTGCACATTATAATTATGCCTGTTTTCAGCATTGAGAACTGTTTAGTGTTGAAGCTTGCACTGTGTACAACGCTGTCATGTTTTTAGAGGGGATCGCTTCAGACATCAACTGTTTTCGTCATAACTTTTGCGGACAGTTATTTTACATATATGTTGGAGTGTTTCTTTCGGATAACGTGAGCTAATAGGACAGTCATGTACATGTGTTTTCACAGCCACACTGAAAGTCTAATTCCATCCCATGATTCTCTCAGTGGGTTGATGGGTAGATGACCAACCCAAATATTCGATGACGGGCCGAAATTTTGGATTTGGATCAAAACTTGTCGAAAGGGGTAGTACGACGCGCTGAATACGAATATCACCTCTGTTTGGTACGAAAAGGCTTCACGCGAGCGGTACGTGTACAAGGAGTGGTCATTTTCAAACGGCGCGCACACTTGTTCGCAGCTAATCGCTGCTCTTTACACTTTAATATGGGCAAGCGCTGATGACCCAGCATAGAAAAGGGTCTCCCAAACAATGTATTCAGCAAAAGCAAACGTGCGAACTCGCTGAGAATTCGATCTCACAGCCTCTGGCCTGTCGGCCCAAGCCACTGCCACCGCACTATCTCGATTCATAACTATGTTGAGAGAATCGTTCCGCAAATTTGGAGGGCAGATTCGAAATCAAAGTCCAAAAATACATCTAGTAGCGCACAACTCATTACAAATGGCCACTTCGACCTGAGATCCTTCCCTTGTTAGTACCAGATGAGGAGTCATTCTCACTCGTGCGCTTTAAACTTCGGCGAGATGTTATTGTTCCTATGAGTGCCTCAACGAGAGCGTGGATTGGGGAGAAATTTCAGTCTTCCCAACTTGCCACACTTTAGTTCAATCAAGAGTCTAAGGCATCCTCGTCCGAGATTCAAGCCGACTGAGGACAATACGAACAAGAAAAAAACCTCATCAAAGGTCTGAGAGCAGGTACCGTTCAAAACACCTCATCAGAAGGCTTGAGAGCGAGTACCGTCCGAAACAATCTCCCGACTCGTCCTGAATATGTCAAAGCGGAGAGGGAATGTGGCAGGGTTCAAACTACTACTGTTTTTCTTGATTCTGTCAGTCCGTCATTAAGGAAGTCTGAATGCTCGAGTGAACCTAAACTTTTGGGACGCCATATTTTTCAAGAAAAAAATGTGAAGAATCTGTATTTGTTCTATTCTCAAAACTACTCAGAATATATCGGCATAGCTCCCCTGATGGCGCTGCTGAAAAATTAAAAATAATCATTTGTATGTATCAGAGATACCGATGACGAATTGGGTGAACCTTGACCTTCACGACGAACTCCATGTATAGCTCTCCAAGGGTGAACTATACTGAAAGTATAGGTTATTACTGGTCCCACTACTGACTTCAGTATCTAAAGGACTGGGTTACCTCAAATGTGATAACGTGTTCGACATCGAAGTTCAGGAGGCGTTGTGGAGCCGTTTGGTAAGGTAGTCATAATTTGCTTTGATATCTCAAGACTTTGAGGAATGTATAAAGAAGAACCCAAAGGAAACCGCCATGAGCGTCGTCATCAATTTGTTGTGTGTTAATGTAGAAGAGGTAAAGCCCCTATTTTCAACAAAACCCAGAACGCCCAAGCCTTCTTCCCATTCCCACCGCTCGGTACACACCGGTGGCGCGTTGTATAGGAAGCCTTCTCGTTGAGCGTTTTCATAGTTTACGTCGTTGCGGACGTTGCGGTTAGTGTGGACGCTATGGACGGTGCAGAAGCGCCAACACTCGCACTGGCGTATGACCGTGCTCAGCCCACAGTCAGCAAACCCCGTTCGATAATTTCAATTTCGATACATTCCATTTGTTTTTGATGTTGTGTGTCGTACTTCCGTTCCAGTTTTCTGTACATCTTTTTCTTTTTTCGTGAATTATTATTCATAGTGGCCTGAACGCTTAGCGTCATCAACTGCGTGCGAAGGTCGCGGTAAACTCCCAGGTAGGTTCACCAGTGTGCAAAAATCCGAGAGAAAATTTCAAAAACCAAGCATTAGGTTTGAAACCGCCTTCACACCGAAAAAAGTTATGGTCAGTAAAACCCTCGATGGTCAGGCCAAGGTTCCTTACTCTAATTTCTTCTAGTTGTTGCCATCAATTATTAGAGGAAGTCGTAATGAGATAAACTTCACAGTAGCTCGTTCTAGACTCAGGCAACACTTTTTGCAAATTGTGCCGAGTCAGTTTACAAACGGCTGACTAAACAATGCTCACTTCCAACATCCACAAACATCCTAAAATCTTGTCTTAGTCATCACAAGAATGCTGAGTTATGGGCAAAACTTATCTTAGTCGCATTCTTCAGTGAAGATCTAGCCGATTCCCGAACCTTTACCGAGTGCGCAATATATGGTCCTTCATTTTGTGGTCTCTTAAATGTTTGCCTGTTGTATTTTTATACAGTTGTGCGTTTCGTCTCCTTTTTCTGGCCATCTGGCGTTATACATGCTTGTCATGTAATAAACAAACATATCTAAATGAACTGGAAGGAAAATTTGCTAGGAAAAGACGAGCAACGGCAACACGGCACATGAATATCAAAAAACAAATAGAAGGTAATGAAATTGAAATTATCGATCAGAAGACTTGGCGCCCTTCTGATCGATATTCCTCTTCGAACTGTTCGCATTATCCACACTGTCCGCGCTCACCTCCGTCCGCAGCGCCACAAAGTATGAAAGCAGCCTAAAGGAATCTCACCACACTGATAGGATCTGCCTATGACGTGCACTTGTTGGTCGAATGTACGCTCTCAGCTGTACTAAGCGGCTACAAACTCGGATGATATGTCACTCACACTCCCCACATTTTCCAACCGCCATTCAAGCGGAAACATTGAAAACGTCTTTAAGTAAGTTCACTTGACGTCATCGAACTCTTAACTCACTTAGTTGAAGGAGAGAATGTGTTTTGTTTTTTCCACATGGAGTTCTACTCTTCATCCTGAAGTGCGGTCACGTGCGCTTATTTCCTTCCAACTTCGTTCATCGTCCAGCACGGTCAAAAACAGCGTAATTGCATCAGTAATTGCATTATCCATTCTGTTCACCGAACGAAAAAAGACCTTACGCATAAGCTATTTTCCAACAAGTATCTAGTAAAATGCGAGTTGTGTGCAAGAACGTGTTACTATCACTTTCCTCATAGATTATATCATATCACAGTGCCCTATACGCGTATTAGACATTGAGGGGGCAATTACGGGATGATGGATTGTGACTGGAAGTGAATATGTGATTGTCGTGTGAAAAAATGTGACAGCAAGTGTAGCACTGATGTTTGTTCCAAACCTTACAGTCATGAGGAGAGCCTGCTGCTCCTGCAACGCCTAATGAAAATAGTAATAGAACAATGGTAGCGCTTAAGTGACTGATGGGTAATGGTGAGTAATGAGTAGAAGATAATAATATTCATGTGGGAGGACGGTAAAAAGATGACATTTTGTCCCCGTACTAGGATTTAATCATCCAGGCTCGATTTGAAGCGAGTGCTCCCAAATTAGAATTGAAGATTATATTTCATTTCACGGAAAATCTTCACAGTGGCCATCATCTGGACGGCATCAGGAAAAAAATTTAATTTAATTCGGAAACGTGGTGCACTGGTCGATCTCAATGGGGTTTCGTCGACGCATCGTGTACCACTACGACGTTTTCTGAAAAGCGAGTTGCCTTGGGGTGGCACAGTTAGAGCATATGTCGTGCCGAGGCACTTCCGTCAGCGACGGGAATCTGAAAAATCGGAAAATCGGAAGAAAGGACCGAAGTGCGACATGGGCAAAATGCCTTTTTTTGTTCCCCCCCCCCGTATAGGTAAGCAAGTTCGACCAGGAGTGTAGAAGAGAGGATGGCTGACTTCCATTGGTCTGCAAAACTTGTTTCAACCAAAAAGAAGGCTTCAACAAAATAGCAGTAGAAAATTATAAAAGAACAACGAATAAAGTTTGCGACGTTGAACAAGCCGTTTGAAGTATGTCAGACATGAGTAGGATTGGGCCCATCCTGTAACGTGCAAAGGCCAGCCAATGTGAAACCCATTTACTCCAACCTGACAAATCGGTTACTTCTACGAATAGAACCCCTTTCGAGGGATGGAAAGCCTGGTTGGTCCACGGAAAATTTGATCTGAGCTTTATCCCCGGACCGCGCGCTTGGTGAGTCCTCTGCTCCCATTCAACAAAGGGAAGCAGAACATCGGTGTTCTTGAATGCTATACCTCCTTTGGAAAATGATATTTCTGGATACTTACCCGAATTTATACGACATGAGATCACTACTAGCGCATTCAGGGAACCCAAATGCTCGTTTAGGAAGAAAAAAACGCCATGAAAGACATACTGAGTCATTAATACCCTGCATCAAGAACGTACTGTCTTTACTGCTTTGGAAGAGGCTATGATCTTTTTTGAAATTCAACCACACTACACGTGGCCATGGCAGAGTTATCATTCATGACATTCAACATGAGACCGATAACGGCATTCAACACGAGACCGATACTTTCGATCAATATCGATCAATAAATTATCCTCCTGTGGAATGCTATTGGCTCGACTAGCATTTGCAGGACTACACTTTACTGACCGATATCTTGTCCTTACGGGAATTTCCCTTTTCCGATATTACACACAAAAGGAAATTACACACTCCGCAACACAACAACAACAATTCAAATCTGGTACTGTCACTGTTGCTCTTGATTACAATACGTGACCTTTGCTGGTGCTTCTTATCCGAAAGTGGACATACAGGGCACCCCACAATTACTTGCGTCAAGTTTCAAAATTCATGAGGAAGGTGTATCGACTATTTTCCGTTCAAGTCCCAACAAATAGTCGTGCATGTGGGTTCTCTTGTGGACTGCATCTACTGGAGTAAAGCTGTCAGTACCTCTGAGATGGCAGGAAGTGAACCAAAGTGACTTGCGATCATTCGCATGCGCGAGATAGAGGCTGCATTAAAGGAGTGTTGTAGTGTATTATCGATCTATTGTAATTAGACATGTTATCGTTGATTTGCAAACCCGCGCATTGTACGTAGCACCGTAACAATAAGAATAGTAGGTTTTGTGTGTTGTAGAAAGTTGAAGTCTAGTGCTTCAATAAATCTTCTCGTCTACTGGTGTTCTACGGCTGCCGTCTACTACATCTACAACAACTGGCGATCAGCGGACTTCGACGCGAAGAAGCCGACGACAACCAGAAGAAGAAGATTCCTACGAAGCTAAAGAAGACTTCTACAGGACTCCAGCCCCGGCTCTGAGCGGTGAGCCCGGTC
>KZ346330.1:6988-19485 GCA_002352805.1 Teladorsagia circumcincta | reverse complement strand
TGTAGTCGATACGCTTTCTCAGTCCTTCGAGTAGTAAATCGTAGGAGTAAATCGTCTTCTCTTTGTCGCTTAAGATGGCGGTTTTCCCATGACCGTCTAACACGTGGCTGTTTTCATGTGCTTAATCCGTACCTCGTTCTGTCTCGTTCTATCCATTTGCCCTTTGTTAGCAGCCTTGCTGCGAAGTGCGTCGGCCTGACATGGTTGTTGAGCTTCTACTCATAACTGTGTTCCATCCCCGGCTATTGTTCGATCTGATATTTGCCTTGAGAAATGCCTTCTGAATCATTTCTGTGGAGTAAACGTAGGTAGCCACATTGTTATAGGAAGAGCACTTTGTACCGAGACTTAAATTGTTTCAAAAACTTGAATTTGCAAGTCAAAAACGAACTCACCAGCGATGTGTAATCGATGTTGACCATTAGGATCATTCAGGTTGAAACCAGGGTGAAAATCGTGTCGAGGACGTGGTCGTAGGAGTACGACCCTCCCCCCTAAAATCGAGTTCTTGGCACGACCCCTCCTATTTTGATTCTCTTCAATGAACGAAAAATAGTGGTAGTGTAGTGTTGAGTATCCGCGTCCGCCACATGTGAGATCCGGGTTCAATTCCCGACCGGAGTTTTTGCAATCTCACTAAGAGTTGTCCATGCCAATTCGAATGTTTGAGGATCGAGCATCACAGCAGCCTGTACCGACCAACGGCTAATTCCGCGACAGCTGCTGCGCGTTTTGTCTCTGGGTCAGGTTTGCTGATGCCGCTCCCAAAACCACCAGAATGTACACCCTCTATGAAAGGGTGCCGTTCCCCAATTTTCAAACCTTCTGAATAACACTCGGTCGGGTTAGATAGAGCTAGGCCCGCAATTGCCTATCAGTACTGAAATTGGTTTGAAAGCCTTCGATGCAACGAGATAAGGTCTCTCAAATTTCGTCGAGTCAGCGTCGAGGACGGTAAAATTTTTATGCTAGTTTTCGCCACTCGAAAAGCAATATCTCTCTAACTTTTCGGACGCTCAAAAAAATAAGGATAGCTTTGGGAAGCGGAAGGATTGCGCTTTCTGACAGTCTATTTAGCTTCTTTCCATGTCTTTTAATTGAGGAGAAATTTGCGTCGCGGATCCATCAACCATCGTTATTCGCTTGAAATGTCGCTTCCTTCCTCACCGTTGCGGAATATTTCGTGGGCAACACTCGAATTGTATCTAGAATACAACCTTCCAGCGTAGGCTATATGAAAAAGGACAGTCCACATCGCCCGCCATCGTGTCGGTATACGCTACGCATCCGACCGTCACTCAAAGCGGTACACTCGATTGAAAGGTTTTATATGATGATGGCCCATTGACAGAATCTTTACTGTAGTGAACACATCCCATAGCCCCTATAACCGACAAGCCGCTTCATTTACTTAGGGTTTCCCTTCACCATTGTCGTTTTGCGACAGCGTTCGCTACAACAGAATCACTGTCAGCGAGGTTATAAGAGCGAGCAGAAAGAATATTTTATATGAAGTTTTCTCGCACATCCTCGTTTTATGCTGCAGTTGCCCTTCCTTCTATTTGCACCACGATGCCACTGACCTGCTCGCTGTCTTCCTCAAAGGTACGACCCCATGACCCACCCTGACAAGTACGACCACCCTGTCGAGGATTTCCTCGACCGTTATTTACCCTGGTTGAAACTACTGGGCTTTAGAAGAGCTGTCGGTTCCGTAAATATGGCACCATGGTGCTTGTATTCTGAATTTGTCCTTTCAGCGTAGTTGGTAACCCAGCGGATTCGGCACTGCCCTGGGTTGTCCACATAGTAGTGTAGCTTGTAGAAATAATTCGAGGAATACCAGTTTTTTTTCGTCAAATATCTGAGTGGGCGACAATTGTTCCATGTGAAATTATTAAAGGCATTCCACACGATGGATGCATGGCATCCCACATCCGGTTGGATCAATTTTCCGGTGGAAATCGTAGGGCTGTCAACGAAGATCGCAGATGAGCTACCATGTTGTTCTAATGCACGCAGCAAAGGCACAAGAAACGTCCTTCGCCCGCAAAGCCCGCCCCCAGCAGCATCGCCTGCCACCTCCGTTCATCATATTGCTCTCTTGTTTTCGATCTGTATCTCTCCTTGGCATACAGTATCTCTTAGTGTTTTGGGTCTGTCTGCCCCGTTAGGGTTGCGACTGATGGGAGAAGAGGTGCTCGTTATGAGCGTTGACGGGGATTGATTTTACTTCCTTTCTTCGTCAGTAACGCTTCGCTTCGTACCTCTGCTTTCAAACTCGAGCGATATCACACCTTAGGCTTCATTTGCCGATGTAGGGTTTTCGAAAAATGAAAAAGCTTCAGATATGAAACCCGTAGAGGTTTTTTGAAAACGGTGCACACTATCCATTCATTCTTCGTCTCGAATTTGTTGATCATGGCTTTGACATAGGTTATTGCTTAGATTTCATGGTGTTAATTGCTAGCATTTCTTATTCATAGATTCCAACCAAGGGCTTCTTTCGAGTTGAAGGGCAAAGTTTTCCATCTCGTGAATTCTTTGTAGTATTGACTGTGAATGATATTACAATTTGTCGCTATTTTAGGTAGCTGATCGACGTGGCGTCGGTATATGGGAACGTGATTCGTGGGTTGAATCAGTGCAATCGTATCCATCACAAGTAGGACAGATTATCCGTGGCGCGCCTATTACCAAGTTTATAGTGAGTTTTTCTAAATTTAATTGAGATCCTTTTTTTACACTGGAGTTGCCCCATTTCCCACTTTCATGATGCTTTAGTACCATTTTCCCTTCAGTTCCAGTCAGAGGCTTCCCCATAAGTTTCATAGGAAGTAAAAAGGCTGTTAACAAAACACTAGGAAGAATTTCGCAGGAAATGTAGATGGTAAACCATGGGCCTCTCGTATGCGTCACTGAAGCCTTTTCAGGGAACTTTATAGATTTTTCTTCAACTACAAGGGATGTCGGCTTATGACCTTCCTGTTGGTCAGGTTTGAGTGCATTGAATGATTGTGCAAGGTTTATCGGTTACATAGTTACCCAGTAAGAATTTTAACTCTTCTGATCATGCACACACGTAATCCACCTACTCAAAACATACGGGGAGGGGGCAAAAAAAGAGATTTTGCCTATGTCGCACTTCGTCCCTTTTTCTTCACAGGGATTGCCGCTGTTGTGTGGAAGTTCTTCAGCAATATATTCCTTGAATGTTCCCCCATAAGCAGACGCAGACCCTCCATCACTACCCTCACGGTCTTCAGAATATGACGTCATCTGTCAACCTCGTCGAGATCAAAGTGACCTACTGTAAATGCTTCAGCCTAAAGTTCTTACATAATTTCTTGAATCGATTCAATTTGGGATAGTTTCCTGACATTATCTCCAAATATGCAAGCCCCAAACCCTCCTCTCAGAGACCGTCGTAATGGTACACGATCCGTCGGCGACCCCATTGAGCTCGATCAAAGCACCATGTTTCCGCTTCAAATTTTTCTGATGCTGCCCACGTAGATGGCCAATATGAAGAATTCCTTATGAACTAGAATGTGCTCTTTAATTCTAAGTTGAGGACACTCGCTTTGAATCGAGCTAAGTGTGCTCAAATCTATTTGAATACGGAGACAAAATGCATTTTTATTGCCTCCCCCCCCCTGTACACAACATACACGTGTTCTTCTCGTAGGATCTGGTTATAGAGTGGTTTTGTGTGGTGCAGCGGAATCAAAATACGAATTGTGGGCTCTATATCGATCCAATGGTGAAACATCACTGCTAGCTCAGGATATTCCGTTTTTAAATTCTTGATTTTTCTTTAAATTACCTGGAGCGATATTCTGATGTCTTCCGGTCTTTAGAGGGAAGCTAGATCTTAACGCAGTTGCACCTGAACGCGGGCGCGAGCTGTAAACGATTGTACGAACATGCGGCATGTCCCTACTTGTAAATCGATAGAAAAGTACAATGATTGTTGAAATAAATGTGCACTGGAAAATTCTCATTTGTAATACTGATTCATCTTCTGAACGCTAGGGTGCGCATAAAGGACCTAGAAGTCATGTAACTCTGGGATACGCCATGCACCAGTCTTCCATTCATTCACTTTCTCGTTCTTTGAGTCTAGGGTGAACCGTAAAGGGATGAGAATTATGCAGCTTTTTGGGATGCACCTCGCATCCAGGCTCATTGGTCGTTGGAGCCTTCAAATGTGTTTGTGTTAAAGAAATGAACATATGCATCTACGATGATGATAGATCGTTTTTGTCCTACTTTTCTAAAGGTCGCGATCCTACAAATGTTTGACAGCTGAGCCTTCTGGAAATTGAGACAGCAACTCATCAAAGCAGGTTGCTGTATCCTTATGATGTTGGTGTCCGATATGGAAAGTGGGGCAGAGGAGGTCGCGAAAAATTACCCGCTCGTCGAATGGCAACAGCATAAAGTGACTGAATGAGTGGATAGGGTGGGCTGTTAAAGGAGGATATAAGATCAGGTCGGAGGTCAGAGAAGTGAAAATATACAGGGGTGGCAAAAAAAGATGTACTCCACTTTCGCTCAGAACGGCACTAACGACACTTTGCTGAATGCACACCCGGATACACCCAATTGAAGATTGAAGCGCATATCCCGTAATATCGGCGAATATAATGATAGTCTTCTAACCAAAGACATGAGAAGAATTGAACATGAAAAGGTTGTGCACGGTTCGAGCTCTACGTGGTTCTCGACGGATCATGGACCGTTATACTGGCCGGAAGGGATCTTGCATAGTCGGAGGTACAGTTTTTAGAAAGATATCCATCAGCTATGGATTGGAGTAATTTCGTCTCTGCTTCGGGATGAAGCGTTTCCGGAAGACCTCCTTGAGCTCGACGGCGACGGCAGGTGACGTCATATACCGAAGACTGTGAGGGCAGTGAAGGAAGACCTGCTTCTGCTTCTAGGGGGACATCTAAGGAATATTATGCCGTGAACTCCCATCAACAGCGGCGCATTGGGAGACGAAAACTTTGATGATGTGTGTCATGGGCAAAGTGTCTTTTTTTGCCAACCTTGTACAGTGGAAACGCAAGCGGGCTTCAGGGTGCGGGACGAGCTGATTTTGCAGCGAAGAGTATGACCCCAGCGGCCTAGCAGGGGGATATCCGCGCCCCTTCCTTCCCCTTGTCCTCTGTTCGAGCCGTTCTAACACTGAGAGCGTTAGCGTTGAAGAAGACAGCACCGATGGGAGTTGCCAAAGCAATATTCAAAAAGTGCTCTCTTTTTTGGGGTTCTAAACTGCTTTTCTGTTGTTTTTCTTCATCACACTATACTTCTGATCAACTATATCTTGATTCCTAGTGGGCTTCCATTTCGTAGAATCGTGAACTCGGCCTTCAATTTGTATCCTTACTTCCCTTGCTTGTGCCTAGGATCTCGTAGCGCTAGTAGATCCGCTTGTCTAGCAGGAGCAAGTCTTGAGAGAAAAACTGCAAACTGCAACGACGTTGTTCGGTTTGCAGGTTAGTGAGGATTTTGCAGAAAAATCGATGCTCGAGAGAAAGCTGTCTACAAGTGCGACCACTGTGGGCCTTTTTGAGTTGACCAGCGATGGCGAATGGCTTCGAATTGTACCGTCGATAGGCGTAGTTGGAAGGGACTTCTTTCTACTCATGAACGGGTATTTCAGGAAGATTCTCTCCCCAGTTAAGCTTATACCCCGTCATTTTGCGATGTTAAAGGCAGCGATTACGAAATTTTACAAGAAGGTTTTAGAAGGGACGTGGGGTGCGCATAACGGTACGCCAGTGGCGAAAAACGCAGAGAAATCCGTCAAGAAAACTCAAAACGGGACCCCCTTTTTGGCAATTCATTTTCACTCATGAGCGGATAGCAGCTCAGAAAGCTGGCGTATGAACAAGTCCATCTCATTGCGTCTTGTGGCAGCATAACAAACAATGCGCCAATAGTTGCTTCACTCACGCCGTTGCTGGCAACGCCGCTCGTCCAAATCACCAACTAGACCAGTGGGCGGATCGTTTTTGAGGGCGGAGCGCTTTTGGAGTCCTGCTCAGCAACCAGCTCGCCTTCCGACGTGAAAGCGCCACTCCTCGTTTCCTTGATAGCCGAGTAACTGCTTCGTGTGGTGAGTATGCTTCCCCGATGCGCTCCCTCTTTATCGTAATCGCTGCCTTTAATCTTGCAGTGGCGCGTCGAAAATATAACTTTTAATTCACTCTCCATTGTATTATCGATGTAGTGTTTGCTATTTAAATCACATATGAAGTCGAGGGGACCGGGGGCGGGGGGAGGGGGAAGGGCAAAAAAAGCGTTTCCCCATGTTCCACATCGGCGATTTTTCATCGCATAGGTAGACTGCCGCTGTTGACGGAAGCCCTGCAGCAAAGCCTCATTGAAATGCTCCTCTAGATAGAGGTGGCCCATAAAAGAGAGACCCTTCATTCGGCTTTCAAAACGGCTCTAATTGGGGCTTTTGCTTAACTCAAACCAAATGCTTCCAAATGAAGATAAGCACATTCCATTCTATCGAAAAAAAAACGTCATAACACTTCCCACACCGACGACATCAGGAGAATTTTCCATGGGAACGTTGTGAACGGCTCGAGCTAAACGTGGTCCTCAATGCCTCATGGACCACTACGATGTCATTTGAAACGACGTCTCAAGTGGACTTGCGCATTCAAAGCTGCTGTCTCTAGGAACATACCCATCAGTTAACCGATTGAAGTAATCATATACCTGCTTCGGGCTGAAGGGTCATTTCGGTAATATCTCGCCCGGAATTTCCTTGGATCACGGCAGCTTGTGCTACTCAAAGCTTACTGATATGCGTGATGGCAAAGTGTCTTTTTGGCCACCACTGTGAGTAATTCCCTCTCCCCAAGACGCGAACCCTCCTTCACTGCCCTCACCGTCTTCTCATTATCAAGTCATCTGCCATTTTTGTCTAGCTCAAGAAGACCTACCGTAGCGGCCTTAACCTGAAGCTGCTAAATAATTCATTGAGTTTTACTGGTGGATAGTACCTCATAGTCAGAGTTTTGACTATGTGAGCTTTCTCCCAGCCAGCGCTATAAGAAAGGACGTAATGGTCCACAAACCGGCGTGGGACTCGTCAAGGTCGAACTATGCGCCATGTTTCCATGGTCGCTTCCTCTGTTGTCGCCCGCGTAGAAGGCCTATAACGTACTCATCACTTTTCAGCGGATAGCATTCGTTAAAATTCAGCAAAGCGCGATCAATTCCATTTCAAAGAGGCTCCCACGATAGGGTCTAATGTAAGGTCGAAGTAGAGGAGACAGGCGGGGTCCTAATGGTGTGGGACGATGCGAGTTCCTCAGCGAAGGGTGCGTCCCAGCGGTCCAGTAGGGCCACACTCGTCCCGTTCGCGCCGCTGCCCGCCCACTCCCTTGCCATCTGATTCTAATCGCTGTAGCCCAAAGTGTTAGCATTGATGAGGTCAGCACTGACGAGACAGCCTTGCGCGCAAACCAACGGACAAGAGGGGTCCTTTTTTCTTATTCTGACCAGTGTTCTTGGTTTTTTCTTTATCCATGCATCAGTGACGAACTCCACGTTGATTTCCAGTTTACTGTTTTTTCACCGTGAACTCCTACTTTAAGTGACGGAGACAAAATGCATTTTATTGCTACCCCCTCCCCCCCCCCCGCTGTAATGAAGTGAGGTCAAGAGTTACACGTTTGAAAGCCGACTTCATAGTTATAATATTTCAGGTGTTGGTTTTCACTGTCGCCAAAGATGTTCTTCTCTATGGCGTGAAATTGACGCAAGAAACTTATGCAGTACTAATTGCCGCCTGTGCTTACATTGCACATGGCTATCGACGTTTTGCTTCGGGTGTGGATCGCCTGACTGACAAGTACAACAAGGTGCGACAGCGATTCAAATGAACGGCTTGAGAACTCGTTTTGTGCCTTGTAGGTAACTCCCTCGTCCCTGCTGTTGTTCAACAGCAGTGCCCTTTCTCTGCCCCACTTGTATAATGCTTACCGGGTTGAGCAAGTACACAGAAGCCGCTGAACTTGTATTGCATTCACGCAAAACGTTAATGAGTTAAGCTATTGTGAAAGCGTTAGGTAGTGTAATTAGCAGCGGTTATAGATGGCTAGTCATCGGAGTCATCAACCGGCTTCTGTGTCGTTAGTGCGCCTCGTAAAACTCGTAAACTCGACTTGTCATTAAGGTAGTTCTTTTATCTGTCTCGGTCGATCAGTCACTAATTCATCATTGTTAAACTGCTCATTACACTTCATTGGTCTGTGTTGTTTTTTACTAGTACTGGCCACACATGCCCTATTGCCATTCATCTGTAACACGTGAGATTTAAACTGGTTTCCGGTTAGTGGCAAGTAATAGCAGCAGCAACAGCAGCAGCAGCAGCAGTGTTACAGCCGCATTTGTTCGTTTTGTGTTGTGTTTAAAAAATGTTAGAAACGTGCTTGCTCGATCCGGTCATTCTTTCCTTTTATTTAAATGTTCTAGTAGGCTCTATAGATGATCTAGAGACTCTGTTACGCTTCAATTAGAACGATTCCTCTGTTCTGAAGTGTCTTCAGGTGTAATAGCTTAAATCAGAATGTCATATGCTCAGTATATGATTTCGCAAATGTTTTGTTATGTTGGTAATTAGGTAACGCTAAATAAAGTTTTCAAATGACTCAGTGAAAGCTGTGTCATCTCGTTTTTGTGGTTGCGAGATGAAATTCAGCCGTATTGTGTGGAACGGTGAAATATTGAACGTTGAGTGTTTGTTTCTGACGTGGCGCCGTTATGTGGTGACTATTCCATTTCTGTTCGTTCGTTATCGTTGTGATGTCGCCCGGTTCTACAGAAAGGTCTGCTAGAAGTATTAGGCACGACAGGCCTGCTATATCATATCCCTGTGATCAGTACCTATGTTTATTACAGGGTTTTAAAATCTGGCACATTCTCATGCCTACTCGTGTTCACTAACCATTTCTCAACGTGCAGTCAATCGGTCTACGTCTCTATTTTGAAACTTTGTCATAAATTGGTAAGCATGAGTAATAGCCGATGGTCAGCAACTGGTAATGGAACGTCATCGTCACCAGCCGGTAGCGATTCCAGCGATGCTGATGTGACACTACGGTATGTCTTCCTTATTTATATGATTAAAATCATTCATTTGCTTGGTTTTGTTCTTTTTATTTTATATTTTCTGTTATATGTATATATTTTTTCGAAATATTTCCTGAATGAGCCATATACTTGCATTTCATCATTGTGACTTTTGCTCATCTTTTTTAAGACTAGCCATATTTTTGTTTCGGAGCTAGCGACTTGAAACGCTGCCATAGAGTACTGCAAAATGAGACAAACACCGATTTTGATCGTACGGTTATCGATTAGATTTCTGAATATATAAACTATGCATAGTTCTGCAACTGCTGTGTATCCGCTGGTGACGTTGAATAATCCTACCCATAACTTATCAGTAGCCACCAAATCGTGAATAAACAACTTCATGCCTTCCATAAGATTTTCTGTGGAGGCAGATGCAAGAAATTATAATTTAGCGCTTAAACAGATTATACAATGTAAAGCGCCCCGTGTTTGATAAAAGATGAATGATGAAGTTATATGGGCTTCTCAACTCCAATGAAGTCATGGCGCAATCTAGCCCTCGTGAACTTCGCAGAGTGTATTTGATTGCACGCTGTGTAGAGGTGTTCTGGGTGGTGGTCCTTGAATCACTTTTTTTCCTTCTTCCTCATTCTGAGGATCATCTGGCACCAATACGTCGAGTAAGGGCTGAAGGTTTGATAGGACCAGGCGAGTGTTAGTACGCGGATCAAACAAGTGCATACTGCTTGTGACCATGCTATGTCTACCTACAACCATGTGTGTAAGAAATGTCAGGGGTAAAAATGGTGCAATAGGCGATATAAGAATGGCATCTGATGCATTGTGCTAGTGCGACTTGAATACGACCTCAGGTGTTTCTCGCAATGGGGAAGGGGGGAGGCGAGGTGGGGGTGGTGGAAGGGGGACTCCTGGCTGATGTTCAGTACAATAGGGTAGGAACAGCTGGTTACTACTGCTGAAGAAACAAGAGTAGACAAAGTGTGTTCCACTGCGAGGCGAGGCGACAGGGTTTCTGTATGTCGTTCGAGCGGTGGGTCGATGACTACAGACAGCGATCATTGGGATGCAATTTGTATGATTGATTGGTTTTGAGTTGAATAGGGTTAGTGTAAGCCGGAACAGATCGCTAAGGGCTGGCTGTGAGGTTTTGCAGGGAAGGTTTATCAGGTCGTGTGTTTGGTTTTGCAGTGGAGTTGCTGGAAAATCTGCGTAAATCTCAATGCACGAAGCGAAGGCAAAGGAAGGCGGCTGGCAATTGTGGAATAAGTAGGAAACATTTTGCATTAAAAATATGAAATGTCTGAAACTTTGTAAAGCAGTAACCTTTGCATGGTATGAAAAGTACCTCTGCCTAACTATCAACAAGCTGACCTACGTCCATCTGCCGATTTCACGGCCAGGATTACTGTTACCATAATTCCGTCGGCATTGAATCCAGTCCAGTGCCACGTGACTGACTGAATCACGAGCCGATGGCGTGAATGAACGGAGCACTTTATTATGAATCCTGAAAAGGTTTCCAGAATTCCGTTGCGTATTGAGAGTTCAGCTCTGGACCTAGTGCAGTGGGCAGGCCTAGCGCGAGAAAGGTAGAGAGATCGGCAAGCAACTTTTCGTACTTGACTAGCGGCATTTGATTGCCAAGCGAAGGCGCTAAGGCGTTACATTCTTTACGGATTTCCGCCTCAAAGGTCGAATTTCGCGCAAAAAGGTTGTCATAGGCACATCTCTTCTACCCCTTATCCTTGCTCTGTCGTCACTGATATCCCTACCTCTCTGCGGCACTCAGTATCTCCTATCTCGTTGTATGTTCTTCAGAACTCCACACCTTGAGAACAGGGCCTCTATCTCAGAAGTCTCAGCGATTTCTTTTCTTTTATTTCTCCTCCCGGCTTTTTTCGCACCTGTACTTTCAGTTTAAAGCGAAATGGCCGTATAGTACGAGCTTGGGTCTGCTTTAGACTTCGAACTACTCTAAAAGACTTAGAAATATTTAACAAATAAATATTGATAATAATAATAAAATATTGTAAAACAGCAAAATTTTGAACAGTGAAACAGGGTGAAATCCGTCGTTCGTTTCAATTCGTGCATGCTGGATATTTTTGAAAAATCGAATAACCCTGCTTTTTACTAAATGTTTCGTTATACCGCTGAACGCTACATCATAGCGTCTGAAATAAATGTTCGTGAACGATTTTGCACTGATGTGATGAGGCATTATCACCGCTCCCGTGTATAAATTCATACAGCGACGAGAAGGCGAACGATCGGTCGCAGCGGACACCACACAGACCACTGGCAGGGTCTGCTGCCGTGCTAGGCAGAGGTGAGCTTCAGGTAATCCGTTCTGGCTCAGATAAAGTCTTTCTCGCTCTTTTGCAGTCCCTTGACCTTTCACACATGTTCCCTTCATCAGGATTTGAATTCCTGCTCTATGGTCGAGCCTCAACGTGACCCTTTTCGCGCTGAGTGAACCCTTATTCCATCTATTAGTAACATTGACCTAGCCGTAACCGTATGAGAACAACCGTTTCTTCGCGATTTCTATCTCTCAACTTCTCTATACATAATCAGAAACAAGTTTTCAGTGGTAAAGTTCATCTACGTGAAGTGAACGTGCATCGCACGGCATATGTTGATCATGAGCAGGTTTTCCCAATGATCCACTTTTTCCATGTGACACGCACTTTCCCGCACTAGGATATTCATGTGCTTCAGCTTGTGTGTTTAAAGCAACAGTCTCAGTAGGGTTCTAAAAATTCTATGTTATGGGGTGGAAATGATGCGCTAGCCCTAAAAGACCATAGGAAGTGTCACTAACCAAAAAACCTACATTAGGAAGTCGCGAAGAAGCCAGGAAGGCACCGTTGACAGGGGCGTTCGCAAAGATCTTAGGGAACGCCCATTTGCCAATCATTGTCGCGTCTTTTTCATGGGTTTTACTTGCTTACTTCATTTGTTTGTTGTATTTCTGTTTTTATATGATGCATATGTCTCTAATTGTATTAGGGCGAATGCGGTTGAAATCCGGCGAAGCAAGTAGTTCAGACAACTCGTCCATTAGGTGAAACCTGTTTAAATTCTTCGCCGGCGGATTTCTTTGTTTTTTTCCTTTATTACCAGTTAACTCTTGCCTACAACTTCGTTACCGACCGCTAAACGCTTCGGATTCGTTCTGAGACTGTTGCTTCAAGGCTTGGTTATGATTTGTGAACAATTGTTGGTATAAATAAACCCAAGTACATTAATACAAGCTTAAATGAATTTTCTCTTAAAAATCATATTTTCTTGCAACGGTTCAAACAAATTCTTTTCCCAATCATCGTTATTTGCAAAGTTATGGTTGTCTTTTATCGAATAGTGCA
>KZ346329.1:52296-64023 GCA_002352805.1 Teladorsagia circumcincta | reverse complement strand
GACAGACAGACAGACAGACAGACAGACAGGCAAGCAGACAGACAGACAGACAGACAGACAGACAGACAGACAGACAGACAGACAGACAGATGGACAGACAGACAGACAGACAGACAGACAGACAGACAGACAGACAGCATACGGACAGACGGGCGGACGAGCAGACAGACAGCTGGACAGATAAAAAACGAGCAGACACCTAAAACTCGCGTTTATCTATTTTGAGGACAGACATGACTTCGACATATAGCATGCTTCTTGGCAAGAAATGAATGCATTCATTCAGTTCTGTGTAGGGAAAGGTTTGTAACTCATTAATCCGTACAAATAACACACTACAATTACCCGAGAGGCATTTCCTATCCCATGGTCTTGAGAAAACAATTCTGAGTACGAGCTCCAGGAACAATTCTTTGATACCAAGCCCACGATGTTAGATTACAATTTTTTGATTTTCTGCGTACATTTTTCGGTTTCGTGTTAATATTCTTACAAAGGGCTTTGTAATGTTTGGATAGTTCTCGCTTATCCAGAAAACACACGCAGATGAACTGCGGTTTGTTCCTTGTAGGTATCTGAGCAAAAGGCAGAAGGCTCTGAGTGCTATAAATATAGAAACCTCTTGTTGAAACTCTTCATTATTACCAAGATAGAACTTCACAAAGGGCTCTCGGCTCCGACGAGATTTCTTGCGGTCAATTTACTTGTTTTTCTCGTACCTTCAACGCGGGGTCCCCTTTGAAGATATTGCCACTGAAAAGTTATTTTCGTCCTAACAACTCGAGCTCCTTTAGTTTGTTATTTGATTGGCCACTCGACATTGGCTCCAGAATGTTGAAGAAGTTTATTCTTTAGAAGGATGCCAGGTTCGGGTTTGAGATAATTTTGCTTTGTCCATGCTTCCAATGCATGTTCATTTCCATAATTTTCCATTCCAGTGTTGGCGTCCTTTTTTATCATTATTATTGCTTGTTTTTTTATTGTTGACTGTTGGGACAATAATCACCTGGAAAAAGTTAAGTAATGAACAGAATCCAAAAACTTTGTTCGTACTCTGTCTGCGATAAAAAAATACAGTTTACCTAAAGGCAGCGATCACGACGGCTAAGCGAGCGGTTTTGATAGACCATTCAACACGCTGGCGAGTGTGGTTAGTACCGCCTTTTAGCGGTCTTCCACCAATGACATTCACTGCTTCATCCGAATCGCACCACCCTTGAGCCACCATTACCGCTGCCTTCAAGATAAGCCTTTTCGAGTCTCACTGGATGTTAAATGTTCGAGTCATAGTGGCTTCTGAAATAAAACAAGATCGCCTGATTTGTCGTGTTTTTATAAGTGAAACGGCAATCGACAGAAATGATTTGTCCCGGATGCGATTTGATTGAGAGTTCTCAACGCGCACACTGACTACTGTTAACCATCGTACTGGACAAATTTTTGGATGCCGAGAGTCCAGGACAACTATGCCTGCTCTAAGGAAAGGAGTACTGTGCGAGGAAAAAATTGCACCATGTATATAAGACCTGAAATATGATGGAGGTAAAGAAACTGACGCACAAAAACAAGTGAATTTGAAGGAATTTCCGCTCTTCTCTCTGGAAGAAGAATATCACGGCCTCCAATCCCCTCTTGGAGTCTCTCCCTAGTGTCCTTGATCCTGGTCTGTGGTTTCACTGACAACGTCCAAATCAAAAGCGTCCGTCCTTCAGAGAAGATATAGATAATGGCTGAGAACGCTAAAAAAATGTGTCATTTTCACAGTTCTCACGAGTTCGTAGAAGTTCCCCCCCCCCCGTTCTCATCACATTGAACTCCGTTGGAATGACCGCTAGCTTTGGTGCTAACTCATTCAGGAAATGGTCCAGCGTTTAATCACTACCAGCGGCTAGCAGGCTTGCAGCGAAAGACCTCAGCTTGATGTCTGATCGGTCATTCTCTCAGGCTGTAAAAGTAGTTGCCCGATCAGAAATCTTGTGATTTTTGGTCACAATAGGTAATTGCTAGCGAACTGTAAAGTTGCTATGGGAAAAAACATATCCTTGACGCAAGCAAATCCTTGAAAGATTTAGGGCCTGTTTGGGAGTAAATTCTGTCAAACTGGACAGGTTGAAGCACACATACTTCACATCTGATGCGGAAATAGTGTAGAGCCAAGAGGCGCCTTCACGAACTGCAGGTCCAGAAGTCAAATTTGGGATCGAATTCTTCGCTCAAATCATTTGAGCTTTCTTACTCCCAAGTCGGTTAAGTGGAACAAGGGTCTTTTAGGAAGATAAGGGCACTGACTTCTATGTAGGCCGCCTTCGTAGCTCACTGTATGTGCCAGATCTGTCGAGCGACTTCTTAAACTTCTAAAAAGCTTCTTGAACCCCCTACCCCTTCAACAAAATCAGAAAGTCGAAGATCTTGAGTACTGCTCCCAAAGCTTCTAAAGAAACTCGATTATCAGCTGACACCTATTAAGAACCTTTTCGTCCTAATTGATCATGAGGAGTTCTCTCCTTGCCCATTCGTATTTCAATGAACTTCAATTAGGCCATATAATCCAATATTTTTCAAACTACTGTAAAAATTTAAGCATAGTTCAAGGCTGAAAAAGAACAAAGCATTCGGTTTTGAACAATCGATTACTGTCATGCGCCACACATTTTACTTTTGTTCAGTGTCATAATGGCCTTTGTATGCGATTTGACCTAAATAGTGAATTGGACAAGCCGAAGTACATGACATTGATTGGGTAGGATTTGAACACCCATTGCCTGATCTTGAATTACGTCCCTTTATCCATTATTTGAGAGATCCTCAAAGGCACGGGTCGCGATTAGATCATCGGAGAAATGCTGTGTGAGGTAGCAGGAACACCAATCCTAGGGGTGGTTGTACTGCTACGATTTGGAAGTGTGCAGCAAGAAAGCTAATAATTTTGCTTAGGCGCTGCGACCGCTGCCACGCTTGTCAATCCATACGCAGCGTCTGCACCCTCTCGCATTCGACGCACTCTCTCGGGTTTTCTTTCCTCTCTCCTCGCAGCGCTGGGTTTCTCCTTCACACCACGACCAACCTCGCAAGAGAAATTTGAGTGTTTTCTACGATGTTTTTCGCTTTTTTCCACACTATCATTCCTCTTACTTCTTGCCTAACATCCGAACGAAATAATACACCAGTTTGATCGCGAACCGTGCCTTCAACGTCATTGGGTCTTTCAGTAGTCAACATCTGATGGTAGTATACTGAGAATCTTTGCATAAATAAGTGGAAACCCAGGTATAGTGCTAACCAATCGTAAATTTGACATCCATCTCTTGGCACTGGCGAAATTCTGTTTCACTTCGCAGGTACTATTTTCAATACAAAATTTTGTCATCAGGGGGAATTGAATGAACAACCTATCATCCAGTTTTTCAAGTATTCATAGAGCACTTAGGAAAAATGAACCTTTGTTCTGGATTCCATACCCGTACTCCCTATGACGTACAACTGATTACCTATTTTGAAAAAGTGCTCCACATCCTGAACGATATAAACGGTTAGATTACTCGAAAAATATTTCATACAATGATATGGTAACTGATAACGTTTCCGGTATTGGATTCCGGGGAAACCAATCAGTCGACCGTGGAAAATTTAAGCATGTTGTTTTGCGTGGCAAAAGAACAGAAGAACGCAAACTTAGTATTTTTCCCACAATCTTTTCAACGAAAAGAACATTAGCTGAAGTTTTTGGATGGGAAGAAAACAAATTTCTTTGCATAGAGAAGTAAATGAATTCAGGAAGAAAGGAATGGTCAGGTTGATGGCCGCTTGAATTCATTTGCTTTGTGAAAATTTCTACTTCCCAATGGACGGCTATACACCGTTGGGTGTCGGTTCAACTTATCCTCCGACATGTTGTTTCCATAGGTCCTCGAGGGGTTTGTAGGGGGCGTGAAGATGCTCAAGAATGCGAAAATGGTGAAAAAAAACAAAGTTATCCTTCAAGAAAACGCGGAGCGGGATCGCCTTGGATGACCGTTGATTTTCACTCATGGGCGGGCAACGGCTAAGGCGGCGGACGTGTGTAGGAGTGCACCGCGGTGCGCTTGTTGGCGCCATGCCAATTCATGCTCTAGTCGAGTGGCTGCAGTTGTACCGTGCTTGCAACACAGCTCGTCCAAATCGTCAAAACCGGGCGATCGGTTTTCTAGGGTGGATTGCTGTCGGAATCCTGTTCAGCAACTACCGCACCTATCTTTCGAAAACACCACACATTTGGCAGCCAAGTGGCTGCTTCATATAGCGCATACACTTTCCCGATGCGCTCTCTCTTTATCGTGATCGCTTCCTTTGACACGTTGACGACAGCGCGTTTTGGATTTTTGCACCGCGTGGGACCAGAGCGATTCTGTGAGCGCTGCCGCCGCACTCCAAATCCATGGATTTTGGGCTAAGCATGCAATACTTAGATGCGATGTTTTCATGGAGTGTTTTCAATAATGTTTGACTGTCTAGCTTATCGGGAGTGGCAGTAGTGGAAGTTCGACCAAAATGACGTGTTAAGGCCTCGAGAAGGCAAATTTCACTTACTTTCGCTTTAGGAGTTTCAATTAATTTGGACGCAGTTGTTTCGGTAAAACCCGGACCTTCCCATACGATTAGGCTTATATTCGTTTCAACTATTCCTTGTTATCAAAATAATTGCGTCATTAAAAAGAAAACGAGTAGTGAATTGAAGAGACGTATCCGTACGATCTGGAAAACCTCTACCGAACTAGAGGATATCTGGTCATTCTGTAAGCCACGCAATCCTTAGTTATGTTCATGTATGATCAATAAAATGAACACAAAAAACTTATAAAGAAGTCGGGCATGTGCCTAAAAAATAAATGGAATGGCTGTGGCATACATAGTTGCCGCAATGTCCGATGAGGTGCAAAAATGGCGGCTTACGTAGTTGCCGCGCTGTCGCCAAGGTGTTAAGTCCCGTTCTGTGATGGTCTATGGAATGTAGCAAGCTATTGAGGAGGCGTGTATATTGTCTTTGCGGTAGAAGGCGCCTCAAAGGCAAGCGGGGATGCATTGAAGTTCTCCTCATCTCTCCATCCATCGAAGGTTAGGTCACCTTAGAAAAAGCACACCTTCGATTTGCCCATAACGAGCCTAGGACTAAGCCTGAGCCTAACCGTTGGCTGTAACACAGGCCAATGTACAAGCATCAGCCTAAGCTTAAGCATAGGCCTAAGCCTAGTCTTAGGCTTTAGTCATCGCGCAGCTCTGGTGACTTAAGCTCAGGAAGAGAACTGCACGTCTCCCGTCTGGAGGCGGCCGCGACAGCGTTTCTCTGTGCCCTCTGTCGGCATGCTTTCTCGTGTTTTCTGCTTTCTCTGCTCGCTCTCCATCTCTCTCGTACCACGTTAAACTTTAGGGAAAGTTAAGTTCCCAACTTCATTTTTTTCCAATGATTTGTTTTATTTTCAGTTTCACATTCAGCCCCCTCTTCTGTTCCTCCATCATTATTACCGAGCACTCTTACACACCAATTTTGTCCTTGGGATTGCCTTTAAGAGCGACCACACTAGACTCGCAATCACCACCTTCTCCCGCTCCTCCTCCCCTGTCTGCGTCGCTCTCGTCTCTCGGCTCTCTCGTGTTTCTGCCGTTAGTGTCTCTCCTCCTGGTGAGTACTATCACAACGTGGGCTCATGCAATGCTCTGAATCAACGATACAATGGGAACCTATTAGTTCGTTATAGGCAGCAACTCTTGCTCTTTTCTCCACTACCGAGTCACATATCACCTGCCACAATATTGATACAATATTATAATTGGACCGAGGCACCCATATCCTATTATTGACGAGTACTTAGTTATAGAATGAATAGAAAATGGTGGTGGAGTTGTAGCTGTGAGGCGAAACTTATTTTATATTTTTAACTATTACATTGTCACAACGCCCATAGTATGCACAAATCATTTGAATTGTTGGTTTGGAGGAATACTAAGCGAAACGTGCTCCTTCACTATATTAAACTATACTTGCTCACTAAAGTTCGCGTGGCGTATTCCAGAAGGAGGCGTTTTTTTCAGCAGCTTCAGCTTCTTCGTTCTGCCAAGCTCAATCATAGTTTACTGCAATATTCTAGCTATGTCACGAGGGCGGCGTTCATTGTTTGATTTATTGGAGCAATTAGGTTCTTGTAATGAATGTTTCTAATCCTCATCTATGATGTGCCAAATATACGCGGTATTTCTACGGCGTAACATACAGGATTGCGAAGAGCAATTCATTAAACTACTAAATTAGAATATAAGTAGTGAACATCCAAGATGTATAAAATTATTTTCTACGGGATAAGCAGCGTACTCGACTCCGGATTTGGGATTAGGAAGCGATTCGTAGGCTGGAACTTTGATCTGTCATCATTAAGTCCTGCTTTCATTCTCCCTTGTCATGAAATCCACGTTCATGACGTTCCTACGGCACTCCCCCTCCGTTTCAATGCAGAAACGCACATTTAAGCGGCTAAGAGGCGGTGTTCGAGGGCTGAAACTCCCACAAATGCGGACATATCCTTACAAGGAATGCTCAGTTGGTCAGTCCAGCCATTTGTGATGAGGTGTAGACCGCTATACTCGCCATGCGACGCTGAGCCCAAATCCGTTTTCGATATCTGCGGAACGATTCTCTGAAAGAAGTTACGAGGGGTTTTTCCCAGTGGCGCCCTATACAGTGTGATTCAAAAGTATGTGGACACCTCAAGTTGCACATTGAAAAGGCACATAAATGATTTGTATGGATGGGCTATCGACTACGAGGAATCGATTGAGGAGGGTTTCGTAGCACGAGCCTCTTAGTTACCTTTTAAATGTGCAGTGTGAGGTGTCCACATACTTTTGAAACGCACTGTATGGGGCGCCACTGTGAGAAAAATCCTTCGTAACTTCTTTCAAAGAATCCTTCCGCATATACCGAAAACGGATTTGAGCTCAGCGTCGCTAGCTGAGTAAGCGAACTGCACCTCTTCACAAATGGGCGGACTGACCAATTGAGCATTCCTCGTTAGCTGACGTCAGTTACATCGAGATTCTTCTGCGACGCTATCGCCTCGGCTTTTACCACTCGTTCTGGAGATCCACTTCGTCTGCGCTGGGGAGATCGAGTTAACTATTGCAAACCGACAGGCCCGCTTAGGAGGCTGTCTCCTGAGAGAGGCTGTCTCCTGAGAGGGGGGACCTAAGTCAACCATCTTTCAAGGAACGGTCAAAGAAAAGGTCAAACTTAATCGGTCGCTAGTATGAACGTATATGACATAAAATGTGGTGGAAAAGTTGAAAAAATAAACCACTAAGTATCACATCTGAGGAGTGATGCACTCAGAACATCTCTTAACACGCTTATCCATATTCCAAAGAGAATCATAGTTTCATTAGGCAGGAAGTTGTAATGCTAATTATGCAATTACGGCTTAGCGCCTCTGATCATTGTGCGAACGCGGCCGATAGGATACTTCCTACTGGCTAGCAGGAAGCATGGTCATGGAGGCATTTCGGCTCTCCAATATATGGTTAGCTGTAGATGCTTGAGTGGGATGAAGATGCAGTTTGTGGGAAGCAGTGCTGATTACCACGTAAATGGTCCAGGGTTGAAATTTGAGGTTGGGTCCTGCTCAATCCGATCAAGTTTTTATTCCCGCGAGGTTGATTCTTGTGTACCAAACGCGTCTATCGAGGTGGAAGTACCGAAGTGAGATCTGATGGGCCTTCAGTTCTATTTCATCAGACCAAATCGCATTCAAAAGTCATTTTGGAGGTAGAATGCGTGGCGCATCCCAGAGAGAACGTTTTGACTTCGTGACTGATTTTTCGTTTGTTAACTGTTATTTTAGCGACGCAGTTCGCGTTGCGAGGTCTCACAAGAATGCTTGAAGCAAAAGTCTCAGCAGGGTTCTAAAAATTCTATGTTATGTGGTGGAAAAGACCATAGGAAATGTCGCTAACCAAAAAACTCACCTTAGGAAGCCGCAAAGGAGCCAGAAAGACGCCGTTGACTGCCATCCATTGCCGCGTCTTTTTCACGGGTTTAGCCTACTTATTTCATTTGATTATTGTATTTGTGTTTTTATATGATGCATATGTCTCTAATTGTATTAGGGCAAATGCGGTTGAGATCCGGCGAAGCAGGTAGTTCAGACAACTCGTCCACTAGGTGAAACCTCTTTGAAGGCTTCGCCGGCGGATTTCTTTGTTTTTTTTTTCTTTTATTACCAGTCAACTCCTTACCTACAACTTCGTTAACGACCGCCCAACGCCTCGAATTCGTTCTGAGACTGTTGCTTTAATTATGGGCAAAACTTGAAGTGAATATACCATTAGAGCTGATTTAAATGCGTTTACGATGGGAAGGCAGCCTATCAGATATGAATGGAGGCAGAGGTGGTCAGTGGTGCGAAGATGGAGAATTTTTTTTCTTGAAAAATGGCCCAGAACCTAAGAGATGAGATCCCTTCTTTGCCCGCTGATTTCCGCATTGATGCGACTCTCATCGGTGCTTCTCTCTGCAAGGCCACAGCTCTCACTCTGTTAACGGCTAGAGTCAGACAGCGAGAGGATGGGCGTGCGCAGGTGTGGCCCTGGTGGGTCTTCGCTACGAAACGCGTCACGCACCTTTAAGGGGACCTTCCTGCCTTTTGACTAGGTTCATTTCCCTTTCTTTGATCTTCGGCTTTTTCGTAGAATCCTCCTAACTTTTGCCCATAGTATTTTTGTGCAAGTTTCGCATGGTGAACTGTGGCATAGTTCATAAAAATCAAGAACAAGTCAAAATTGATATTTATAAAATGCTTTTTTAGTGGACCGTAGCCAAGAAACCACCAAACACCAAATTCTTTATATAATCTCCTTTGCTTAATTGCAAAGATAACATTTGCCATGTACACCGACAAATTTGCACACAGAAGTGATCTTTGTTCTGTATGTCTTGTGGGTGTGTGAGGGTGGCCGAATGAAAACAGATGGAAAAACGCTCGTAATGATTATGCGACACCTGGCAGGGTAATGTAGCTCGATTTGTAGTCAGACGATATCTCAGCAGTTATGTACGCTCCTAGACGTGCAGCTACTCCAAGCAATCTTTCCTAAACCTCCTTTGCATATTTCCGATGATAGTCCCAGTCCGTAGCATTTCGAGCATTTTTCAAGAATTTTTAAATCACACTTGAAACGAGTAATTTTCTGCTGTTTTCTGCGGACCTCCTTTTTGAGCTGCTCAGCAGTTTTTTCTTTTTTTTTACTTCTAATTGATCGTTGAAAATATGTACACACTATGTAGTAAAAATGATAATATTAATATCATAAATATTATTGTATGGAAATAATAACGCATGCAAAAATGACATATAAAAAATAAAAAAAACGAAAAATCAATAACTCAACTGTTTATGTTGTTCCAAATCCGAAAAGTATTATTTCGTCTTGGAAATATGAAAAAAATAAACAAAATAGAAAAAGTGTTGTACTGCTTGTAAACTCTGATATGACCAGTTGACTAACAGCATGATTTTCCTTTATTTCTTCAGTCCATGCGGACGGCGTGGAGTACCACGTGCATCACATGGTAATTCACGCAGTCCGCAATAGATTGATCAAATCAAGTGAGACCACTTTGCTAGCTGTTTGGAGAATTTCTAGAAGAGCTGCTCAAAAGGTCGACAAAAAAAAAACAAAATTTGGAAAATGCAGACTTGAATCCGAGAACAGACGAGAATGGAACTGTGAATAATTTTATATAATAAAATAATATAAATAGTAATGCTGTTAGTATGACTTCTTAACTCCACGAGGTTGATAAATAACGTTTATTTGGGTCGAAACAATTTATGACTACCCGACATTTGGTCGGGTAGTCATAAATTGTTTCGACCCTTTCAGGCTCTGAAGAAGGCGATTCTCGCCGAAACGTCAGCCAAATAAACGTTATTTATTCACCTCGTGGAGTTAAAAAGTCATACTAGCAGCATCATCATGCCGAGGTTTATCGAAAGCCGTACGTGGAGATAAATAGTAATGATAGTGATTCAAAGGAACTCCTTGTGTTGGGGTTTAACCGAAACTTTGGGCTCTTTTGAGAAAAAAAAAGATGGATTCTGTGAAGTTTTTCCTTTTTTTCTCATTTTTTTCTCGAATTTCGCGGATGGCTGGAAATTAGCACTTCAGAATTATTGTGTACATTGTCTTTTTCTGTTAACTTCTGAGCTTCGTCGCATTTCCGGTGCTGTTTTATGGGCAAATACTTTATCATAAGGGGAATCGAACTAGCTCCCTCGCTTACTAGGCAGTTGTCCATTGGGGGCAAGGTTAGAGACCGCCTAATCCTCATGGGCAAGCAGACACCAATGGGGAGTGTCCCTGGTGGGTACTGGGTACCCGACTGGAGGCCCGTCGCGCGGCGAGATGGCTGAGACGCAGGCAGGTCATCTGATGAGTTGCAGTGTGCACTATACCGATTTAGCGTCAGGTTGGACAGAATGTACCATGCTGCGTCTCATGTTGCACAGTACGCATTGCGAATCATCCAGTGACCAATTTGCATCTCGGCCTTCTCGTCGCGCGACGGGCCTTCTGACGGGTACCCGCTCGCGATTCGTGTAACGCCGCCCATGCATGAGCACGTAATCGATACCCAATGCGTTTGTAGAGAAGTGGAATGGCTAAATAATTTACAGTATTTACAGGGAATCTTCGACACCAAGATGAGTAATTCTGATGATTCTACCAAAACTCCGGTCGAGAATTCTGATGACACATCAGTGGCAGCTGCTATCGAACTGAACGACCCATTCGAAGATCCGGCACTTGTTACTAATGTGAGTTGTAAATTATACACTAATAAAGTAAACTCCAGTGATAAGACTCGAATATATAGAGATTCAAATCAAAGACAAGGGTTGCAATTTTATTGGTGCGTTACTCCGGTAGAAATGATACAGTAGCTGTGGCGAAGACCGTTAGTGAAGAAAAATAGCAGAAAGAACCACACAAAACCTAAAATTAAATACCCCCTTTTCTTGTCAGATCGGCCGTGACACAGAGGGAGAATAAGGGAGAGAAAGCACGATGTACGAGGGAGCACCGACAGGATCCTCCACTACCCATCCTTTCCTTTGATGAACTTCAGTTTTTATCGCGAGACTTGCCTTTGAAGGAACCCATTCGAATCAATATGGCAAAGAAAACTTACTCAAAATTAGTGTAGCCCTAGAATGTTTGCATTCTGTCTGAAACAACGTATCATTTGCTTTACGCATTGGATCTCGTGCACTGGTGGAAGGATTATTTGTACAGCATCATTGACGACAGCAAAATCGTCAGGAAAAGCTCTTTGAGGGAGTTTAGTGGAAAGGGAATGGCTAAAACACTGGAAAAGAACGAACGCTGAACGCTGCCTTATTAGGGGCTGTATATGTACTAGACGCCCTCCTGAATAAATAGAAAAAATTTCAAGTCTTGTTTATTTCCCAAATAAGACCTCCGCAAAAAAAAACGAGTAGTCAATGTCTGCTTGAAATTGAAACAATCCCGTAGATAAGATGGCTCCACAGCTTTAACTGTAGAAAGTATTACCTGATAATGAGCAAAATTCATTTTTTGCCGGAGTCTGAATTAAAAAAAAACAGAACTAAAAGAATGAATTTCATCATTTCAGGCCTTTCTGGACATACTGTGGCAAGATGCTCAAGGAAATTCGGCGCT
>KZ346329.1:9946-28175 GCA_002352805.1 Teladorsagia circumcincta | reverse complement strand
GGTATTGTACTTTCCATTGCCTAATTCGTTTGTTTTCTTTGAGCCTAGCAAATAGTGAAAACCTGACGGGATTAAAAGCGTAAAAAAGAACAAACAAGATATTGATTGTGTCCAATTCTGGTATTCGCCGAAATCTGCTCTGATCAAGCTATCAATTTTAGGTTCGAATTGCTTTTAACAAGTGATTTTAACTTGTTCTTGATAGTTAGCTGCTGTTTTTGGCCGCAGTTCGCCTTGCAAATGTTTCAAAAGAATGCTGGGTTGTGGATCAAACTTTCGCCTCAGACGCGACTCGAACCCGCACTTCTCGCTTATCGGGCAAGTGCGCTACAAGTTACGCTACCGGGGCACCCTTTCATCCCAACTCAGCTTGCTTGCTACAAGATTGCAAGCTGACGGCCGAACCACAATTTCAATTTACTTTCAATATCACTCCATTTTTTCTTGTTCGATTCCTCGATAACTATACATAGAAACTTGATCACTACGTTACCCGGCTGCTATCTTATCAAGACGGCGGATTAGTCAATTCTCGGAGAGTTGATAGGCTCGGTAGGCTTTTTAAGTGAGTGATGGCGACTGGTTGAGCCTACTACTACTAATGGGAGAATATTAAAAGCTTGACAAGATAATTTGTTTGGGACTTCATGCTACCCATTTAGCCTTACTTAGTTTTTTTTTTCCCCATTCGCGACCGCGCAAAGGGGAAAAGTGCCCTCTAGGACTAGCTCCGTTTGAAACGATCGCAAAATGGCAGCCACCTGTGGCCGTAATTGTCCCTCGCGACTCTTTTTTGAAGTGGGTGAAGTGGTAGAACTCCACAATTTTCGCTGAAACCATTCCAGTGAGGGCCACCGGTGGATGTCATGGTCCCAAGTGAGCTTCGTCGCGTCAGCCACTGGTGGCTGCCATTGTCGCAAGTGGGTTCAACAACTTTCATCCTCGAGGGTGCTATCGAAACTTAGAGGTGAGCCCCGAGTGGCCAGCAAGCTCGTCTTACGGCCGACGAAGGCAACTTTGCCTATCTAGCCAAGTCCATATTTACTGTATTTTCCTCAAAGCAGATGTGGCACTCGTACGTCCCAGTTCTGTGCCTTTCAAGCGTCATGCTAAGAAAGGGTTGCTCAAGGAATTTGTGGGGATATACATAATCTTTGTGCTGATGTCGGTTTTGTGTTGTTTTCTCGCGACTGCCTTGTGCAGTGTCCCAAACAAATTAGGAAATAAATAATTAGCAAGTAAATGAACAAATAACGAGCGGTATCAGGTTAGATGGGAGATGAGAATAGCAAAGCTGGGACGAACATCAAAAGCTGTTGATGGACAACTCGGTGAAGTGGTTTGTGTGCTATTGTAGGAACTTGCGTCGAGGAAGTGTGCACCTTGGCGAGGTATCCTGACGAGGAGTGGAATAACGAGTAGGAGACGCAGATATCAGCATTACATCAAATTAGGAGAGGAGATTGGGAGAAAGATAAGTCCCTCGCGCCCCTGCTACGCACCGTAAAACCATGAGATCGGTACAGGCTGCGCTCAGGACTGGTTTATCTCACATATGGAGGATTTCGCAGCAACCTGGTAAAAGGGTACTATGCCTTTAAGTTTGATCATTGCTACGCATTCGAGTGCTGTGAAATGCGTTGTCGGTCAACAAATAACATGAGAGGCTGTGCTATGTAACCAGAAATCACTTAAAGGGATTACAGTTCCTGTACTTACGCATTTGACTACACTGACAATTACTAAGAATAGCACCAGAATAATAGGAACTTTGAAGTGAATCGAAGAGAACGAAACACAACACTTTTACTTCCTGAATCCGCCCATTACGTTGTTTTTCTTGTCCACCTATGTTTCGCGATGTGATTAACGTCTAAAATGATGTGAGTAGGCTATTCTTACCCTTTTTTTTTACCACGCTCACATAGATGTCTATTTTATAGTGAACTAACTGAACTAGGCCATAGGCTTGGTGCTTACCATGACCTGCAAAATCAGTTTGTCCCCTATAATAGGTTTGCAATTTTTTAAATTTCGTCTCCTTTTAATGGTCCAACTTGCTCAGCGGAAAAGACCAAGAGAGCATCTGAGTAGATTTATACATATTGATACGGTCTCACAAAGGACTTATGCGAGTTAGGAATAGACGAGAAGGCTGTAAAGAAGTCGCTGCGGGACCTATAGGAATTGAAGTCTACCGAGTGAGGTCTTCTGTTTGCTGCTGATCCTACCTTCTTAGATCTGGCGTAATAAATCATGAGTGATGCCTGGTCACGTGGACATATTCCATTCTAGAGGCACACCCCACGATCAGATCTTCGGAGCAGTTCTCTCATTGTCAGTGGAAAACTTGAAAGGTCTCCAAGCACAGAAGCAGTAGCATTGTTGCGACTTGAAAATGCGCGACAAGGTTGCCAAGGCTTCGCCTTGACCAATGCAACGGCTACCATTTCTACTCGTGTGCAATGTACGGGGTAGCCAACAGAAGGCTCGCCGCCCGGCGAGAAGGCAGAGACGCAGACATGCGGGTGGACGAGTTGCAGCCCGTGTTGAGCGATGTGGGACATACCATAGTGCATTCTATTTAATTCGACACCACATCGTTACAGTACGCGCTGCTTCTCGCTGCTGACCCATATGCGTCTCTGCCTTCTGACGCGATACGGGCCTTCTGCCGGGTATCCCAATGTACGCGCGGCAGCTGCGTCCTCTCCGTACGGTGTGCTTTCTCACGTGATCCCTCTCTCCGTTGCGCTGTGCGTCTGACCACGGTCAACCTCACAGGAAAAGCAAGTTTGCAATTTCACTATTCTCTGGGGTTCCTTCGGGTTTTTTCTCACAGAGGCGATTATTTTGTACTTCTTATCTCATTTCCATGCTAAACAACTAAGGATTTTAGTCGCAGTATGTGCTTTTGGGGCTAAAGTTATATGTACCGACAAGAATACGCGAAATTTCATTTTCAGCCTCGTCTCCGTCGAATGTCATTTACACGACGCGGTAGCAATGAAGCCAGCGAGACTGATATTATGATCGAGTTCGATGATGCTCCACCGGCTGCCGTACCTTTCGTGAGTTCTATTTACCAGCTATATTTATTTGTTTGTTTCACTCTTTTGTTTACTAGCTACATTTGATCAGTACAATGAGGTTGATTTTTATTTGTAACATTTTTGATTCTAGTATTCGTTATTTTTTCTACTCCAACCCAACATTTACAAAGTTTCCAGGAAGAGTTCCCAAGTATTAGCCCCCTTTCTCTGTCCAGGTTAATCCGGTGCCCTTGCGGGGTCTTTTGTTTCACTATAATCATCGTCTCATCCTTTTATTTTGTTAGATAACGGCATTGAGGTTTCCCCTCATTTAGTTTTTGAACTAAACACAACAAATCGATTGGTGACCTTACACGGAATTTGCGCCATGCCTTTCGCGTCAACATGCTTAGCAATTGGCACTCTCTACGGAAACTAAACTGGTTAAATTGCTACCAAAAGGAAGTTGAGCTATGGACAATACACTGCGCTCAAGCAGAAGTAAACTCGCACCCCTTGTTTTTCAGGCAATGTGCTACCAATTGCACCACCGCTCCTTCTAAGAGCAGGCTCCGTGATAGGAGGTGTGATTCAATAGTGAAAATGGAATGAATTTATAATGAAAAAAGAAGCCAAGCTGTGATGTGACGGAGAAAAACAGCGCGCAGAGAAATGAGGGTACTGAAAAGAGCACGCTCTACGAGGGGGCACGGACACATGGACTCTGCGCAGCGGGCAATACTTCAGTCATGAGCATCGTGTAGTGTGATAGCACTAAAAAGGTCCTAGCGTTTCTATTCTTCACGTCCGGGCTGCGTGAGCTCGGATTGATAGCCTTCGCCAACAGCTCTATTCAACCCACCGAACGGATTGCTCCACTGCTGATCCGACGCGTCGTTCATCCAGGCTCTCAGTGGTATATTTACGGTAGCTTATCAGTACATACACGTTCAAGGTGATGAGCCGGCTGGTCGGCATTGGCACTGAACCGTGAAGCTGAAAGCTCAAGCAGATATCATCTTGACTTGTTTTGTTCAACATAACCAGTGCCTTTTCATTGTGATTTTCGCATGGCGAACTGAGGTCAAAAATAGCAGTTAAAAATTGAACTAATTTTTTTCTGAACTCTTTGTAAGGTTACTTGAGAATAGCAGGTTAAATTTACGTCACAAAAGCTCATAATGATAGTGTCTACGGCAGCGAGCACTGCACGTCATCATCTTCAAATGGCTCCGCCCTGTCGGAAGTGTTAAACATCATCTTTGACGCACATCCTCATCAACGTCTGTCATTATAACATAACTACAAATTCCAATGCCAGTTATTCCCTCAAACTGATTCAGATTTACTCACTATCCTCTTTGGAATATGTTTCTAGTGTGATTCACGCCAGGAACTCATCAGGGTTTTTGTCCCTTCAAAATTGTATCAATTAGCAACCTCTGAAGAGGAATTTTTCTCCGCTGTGTCTCCTGGTCGTTTCACGGTCCACAAGAACAATTTTAGTGTATTTCATGGAATTTTTGCTTTTTTTTCTGTGAACGTTCCTCACCGTATTTTTCAAATGATTTAATTGTTGAAGATTTTCTAACACAATAACACACCACATCGATCAAGAGCGCACCTTCAAAGGAGGATTCTATGAAAAGAACTAAGGCCGAATAAGGGGAAACTCTCCTAGTTGCGAGACAGGCACACCTCTTGAGGGTGCGGACTAACATGCAATTGGCAGCGAAAGATATCCCCTTGCGGTCTAGCATTGCCTGACTGTTAGCTTTCTCGTGTCCGACGCTCTAGGCCTTCAGAGGAGATACCGTTATCGTGAAGAAGGCAGCCTGATGGGAGTCGCATCGATATGAGAACCATCGGGTCCTACTTCTTGGGTCTTAGGCCTTTTTTCCTCTTTCTGCATCACTTACCATCTCTAACTTAGTTTGGAATGGGGTGCCTCTTCATCGTGAACTCCACCTTTAAGTTATCTCGGCAGTAATTTTTCCTGCAATTGCAAAATAGGGTTAGACTTCTTCAAGATTAAGCGGATAGTGAAAGATATCTCCCAGAATTCGCTGAGCTTTTCGTTGTACCCATTGTGTCTCTCCTTCCGCTCTAGTGGTTTCTGGAAAAATTTGGGATAAACTTAGTGTGAGGAAGGTGTATCTGGAATGGTTGTGTGGGCGCCAGCTACAACATAAGGATCGTACTCTTGGAAAAAAAAAAAACTCAACAGCATGGCGTAATCCCAGCTAAATCTTTGCAGAACGGCAGATGGCTTTGCAGAGGCTTGTGCAATTGCAGACTAATTTCGATGACGAAGGCATTTTGTAGAAACTATCACAATGATGTAATTGGCAAAATCTGTCTTGAATTACGCACAATGCTTGCGTGTTGTTTTCCACCTTGAAATGTAACTTCGTCATTGCTTTGATGTGAACACAAAACGCTAATCTGTAGCTAAGATTGTCTGCATCCGGTTTGAACATTGCGATTTGTAACTTCATGGTCGCATTGCGGAGCTGAAGCTTTATCATAACAACCTGGTTCTTCAAGTAAATTACGTACTACTAAAAAAGTTGGAAGGAAGTGGAGTAGAGTGGGGGGGGGGTTGGGAGACAACGCAGTGCAATCGTTCGTCTACATGATCCAATTTTTCGCAGGACAGGAAGCTCCGATGTGAGGTACCATTTTGTTTGGGCCAGAAGTAGAAGAAAACGAGTATAAAAATAGAAATATTAGTTGTATTCGTGAACATTTTCACTGCTTTACGACACCCCCCAATTACATTTGGGCCATAACAATTTTTTAAATGCTTGCTGATAAAAGCAGTCGGTCATATAAGGTGTGTCGCCCATTTTGTAGATTCTTGGCCGCAACGCGAGCGCTGGCGGCGCAATCCGATAGTCTCGACATGTTCGAAGTTAACGAAACTGATATTGGCTTATTACTTCACATAGAATATCTCCCATTCCTTCCGTTTTATTTGAAATTTTTGTATTTGATTTGGCTGATCAGTAAACACTTTCCAGGCGAGTCGGCGCCCGTTTATACTGAATCCGCCACCGAGACGCTTATCGCGCGACAAACTCAGCAACCATTTGAAGCAAGTTCCGCCAAGCGAGTACGCCCAGGATATGAACAGATCTGGGTGAGTTGGTTTTATCTATGTGAAATTAATTTTACGCTGAAGCATTTTTTTCAGCCGACCTCCTCCTCCAAGCAAATGGGTTCAACGTACGATCTCAAGTGATTCTCAATCATCGTTACCATCACCGTCTTCATCGGTGACGACACCTATCGAGACGAAATCGCTATCTGTCGGCGACAAACTTAGATCGATATTCAGCGGCAGAAGGGTACTTCAGTCATGAACTCCTTGATAAGTTGAACAGGTGTACAGAGAGGTAGAACGTTCTCTGCGTCTCTGCACCCCGGCAAATGCTCTAAGACCGATGTCAGACTTTGCGAATCGAGCGATTCACAAGCGAATCGCTGGATAGGAGCAATGCACCAGCGAATCGAGCTGTGTACCAGCGAATCGGACGATGTAACAGCGACTCAACAGTGACGGGACCCACTGTTGAGTTGCTGGTACATCGTTCGATCCGCTGGTACATAGTTCGATTCGTGATACTTCGCTCGCATCTAGCGATTCGCTAGCGAATCGCTCGATTCGCAAAGTCTCAAATTGGCCTAAGCGTGAGGGGCGCCGTCATCTTTCGGGTGACGCGCTCTTCATGTGAAGATTTGTGGTCCATTTTCCATCAATCATTTTAATTTTGATTGGGTTCAAATTTGTTTATACAGTGCGTTGCAAAATCATAGGACACCCCCCAAGAATAGGAATATCTCGGCTTCAAGGAAACGTCGGAAATCGCAACCTGTAGAATCGAAACCGCCGCTATGAAAAACCTATACTCGCAAGTCACCAGGTTATCCGATTAGCTTTCCGGATTTTTAGACAAGATTTTTCATTTTTTGAGCCGTTGGAAAATCATAGGACACCCCTTAAAATTCTCCTTACTCTAGATTTTTTTGATCCAACTAGCAACGGCAGTAGCGCTTATCCAGTGTTCGGCAACTCCACTAGACTTACGCCTTGTGTTGCCCTTGTCCCCTCCACTAGCGAAACCCAGACTTTGTTTTTATACGCGCCTGATGACTCTACCGCGAGGACGGAAAACATTCCTGGGAGCTCAAGGAAAACCGTAGCATGGCGTTCCCAATTCATAGCAGGAATAAAAATAAGAGAGCACCACGGTACTCATCAAAAACTCCCCAGCAGGTTTGGCTCAAATCTCGAAGACTACATGGATCAAAATCACCATGTATTCTCGACCTGTGTCTGCTCTACGACAGAACGCGGATAAAGCGGAAACCATCTGGCAAAACCACCGATATGGACAACTAGCGTAGGGTTCTGCGAAGCAAGCTGCCACGCCCGTTAGGCATCATGACTGAAAGCAGAGAAGAGAAACTCCAGCTCTGCGATTCAGCATGAGGTTACGCATGCCCTCATCTTTAGGAAACTACCAGAGAAAGTTCTTTGAAGGATATTGTCCAATCCAAGCCTTAGTTTCCTGCGTAAGTGAATAGCGTCATCTGAACCATCAAACAAACTTCTCGTTACTAAAGAAACCCGGTGAGAGGAACGAGACACTTATCATCTTGGATGAAAATTTGCTCAACAGAGTCCAGCCTTGGCCCAATCTTCGTTGAATTTCCCTTCTCTGCTTTCAGTCACAACGCCTAACGGGCACGGCAACGCGCTTCGCAGGACCCTACGCTAGTTGTCCGTATCGGTGGTTTTGCCAGATGGCTTCAGTTTTATCCGCTTTCTGTCGTAGAGCTGACACAGGTCGAGCGTACATGGTGATTTTAATGCATGTAGTCTTTGAGATTTTGAGCCAATCCTGCTGGGGAGGTTTTGATGATTATCCTGGTACTCTCTAATTTTTATTCCTGCTATGAATTGGGAGTGCCAAGCTACGGTTTTCCTTGAGCTCCCAAGAATGTTTTCGGTCCTCGTGGTAGAGTCATCAGTCGCGTATGAAAACAAAGTCTGGGTTTCACTCGTGGAGGGGACGAGAGCAACGCAAAGTATCAGTCTAGTAGAGTTGCCATACACTGGATAAGTGCTACTGTTGTTGCTAGTTGAATTAAAAAATTCTAGAGTAAGGAGAATTGGTTGGGGTGTCCTATGATTTTGCAACGCACTGTATTGATCTCTCTGTTCAGCACGCCACTTCCGAGTCATCGACGACACGTCGTCCACAGGAGTATAAGAGGAATGACGAGGTAGTGTTTAGTTCAGAATAAACTTTTAAGAACTGTTCTAGAGTCACTGGGATGCGCCATGCACAAGTTCTTTTCGAAAGAGGGTTGCAAAATGGAGTGACTTTGGAAAGTTAGGAGATTGTGGAGTATGTTCATCAGGGCTAGACCAGAAAAACAATGAATGCTGATTTTTCGTATTAACAGATATCAAGAAATTGGCCTATGAGTGATGGACTGGGTCACCGAGATTTGCGCGCAAATAATGGCCACGAGGGATGCTTCTCCAGTTTGGAATGCCAGTCCCAATAGCTGCTTTCCATGTTTTTTGCTGAGTGGGCGAGAGTCCCGCCCACTTAGCAAAACACACTAAAAACTGCTTATTCTACAGCAAACTACAGGGTGTCCCCAAATTACTTGCGCCAAAATTCAAGAATTTACTAGAAAAGATATATCAAGTATTTTCATTTTGCGCACTGCTAATTAGTTGTGCATATCGATTCTCTTATGAACTGCATCGTTATTGGGGTGAAACTGTCAGTACCTCAGAGGTGGCAAGAGATGATCCAAAGCCACCACGATCAGTCGGCATGCGCGAAGAGAAGCTGCATCGTGGGACATTACCAGATTTATTGCGGTTTCCGCCAAGACTGTACAGGTGGCCTTCAAAGGAAAATACGAACACTTATTCACAAGCCTGGACAAGGAAGAATGGCCAGCGTTTTCGAGGAAAGAATTATTGAAATGTTCGATAGCAATTTGCGGTCCTCCATAAGAAAGATGACGAGGCCGCTGAATATGTTGAAGTCATCAATGAGGCGCATTGCTAAGGGGAAGCAGCACTTACAACCCTATCACACGCGGAAGTGCCGTTTCATTCGCTCGGTAAAACACAGCAGAGAGGCCAAAAAGTTGGAAGTAACTAACGCGCTCTACTGTCGACACGCGACTTCCGATCGTTTTTTTTTCTGCTAAAAATTATTTGCTGATGTTGAATCGCCAAAACGATCGCGTCTTACCGGAAATGGATGATGGGTCGAAGTGGCCGTATGAAATGAGACCCACCCTGTTGGATGTGACTTTGAACGCTGAACTCGAATCTGCTTTCCAAATCTGCCAAACGATTTTCTGAAAGGAGTTATGAAACAAATTAGAGCAGTGGTAGTGGTCCAGGCTCACAGGCGAGAGGGTGTAGGTTCGATTCCATAACGTGTTTTCGGTTTCGCCTTCGCGGCAACATTGTTTAGAAAGCCTCCCTACTACGTCACTCAATCACGCTTGCCTATAGTTATCCTTACAAAAGTTTGCAAGGAGTTCCAAACATGTTTGGGCTCTACTTACTAATGACTGCACATGGTGCCTGCAGAACTCTTGGAAGACGTTTTTGCAACAAATGGGTGTGATGTTGGTGTTTCGGAGACGAAAATACCTCTAGAGGCAGATATGTAACCAGATCTGAGATTTCGACCTAGCATCAAAATAAAATGGTTAGCCCCATCTATTCATCCATCCACCTTATCATTGAAAACTAGCCGTGGGACGAAATAAGTTCCGGCCATGTTCTTGAAGAATGTGTTTGAGAAGAGTGTCTGGAATTTCTGTTCGCATGATTCGAGCACTCACATGGTATCACTTTCAAATACAAAGGATCGTTGTCGTAGAAAATAGCGGCGCGCAAGTGGGGAAATTTCTCGCGGCGGGCATTGAAGTCAAACTCATCAAAAAGCAAAGTAGGATTGACCATTAATGAAAAAATCATTCACTGTTACCAAATGGTCATTTATGTTGTGGGAAGTCGTCAAGTCAAAACAGCGTCATAGTATAAATCACAGTCAACTCTCGGCAAGTCACATATCCGTAGACTCTGGCGTGTCAAATAATTTATTTTCTCTTTTCTATCTCGATAACATCGCGTGTAGAAAGCTTCTCTTCACTGTACTATGCAGAACTTTTTTGAAGGGATTATTATGGCAACAGGTAGAGCTCAGAATTTAGAGACACATTAAGTAATTATATAGTCTGCGTTGTGGAGTTTAATGTGAAACAGAAAATGTTGCGTGAGCACAAACTGAAGCAAGATGGAAGCAAGCTATTGGAAGCGCACTGAATGAGGTCTATAAATCTAACTAATGGGCATCAAAGCAACAGCCCCAGCAGAGTTTTCACCTTTGGCACTAATACGTGGAACGATGCGATAGCCCTAGCCAACAACACAAGAAGTGTGACTGAGAAAAAACTCATCTTGGAAAGCCGCTAGAAAGGGGGCTGAACAGCTTCGAAGTGGGCGTGGCTGGGAATCGGCTGCAGTACCCTTTTAGCCACGCCCACTTCAAAGCGGTTCAGCTCACTCTCTAGCGGCTTTCAAGGTGAGTTTTTTGTTCAGTCACACTTCTTCCTTGGCTAGGGCTACCGCATCGTTCCACACCATTAGTGCCGAAGGTATAATAAAAACTCTGCTGGGACTGTTGCTTTAAGCATTATATACGAGCCTACAGCGGTAAGAAAGCGATCCGGACGAGAGATTCGGACGCGAAAGTCTAGAGGCAAGAGAAGCGCAGAGGGGGCACCACGGTTACGGAAGGAAGAGTTGACAGCGTTTGGATCCCTATATCATTGTTTTGAGCCCTTTTCTGCCTGCAGGGTTGATAAATATTGGTTTGTCGGGTACTGAGAGCGTCTTTGCCGACATGCTACATTTTCAGTTGTTTATTGAGGATTGTGCTTTCAAAAATTTATTGAGGAAGGCAGTAGGTAGAGAGCGGCTATGCCTTTTAATAAAAGTCATGTTGACGTTCATTCTGCCAGTTAATTGCATAAGTTACAATGAGACACTAACAGTATTGGTGGGCGCCCAACCGCAAAGGTGGGCCACTTCTGCGATTCGAAAGAGCGTGTTGAGGCTTGAGGCCTCGTCCATTCAACCTCCGCTGCAACTGCCCACTCTTGCAATGAGTTGTAGTCTTCGATTAACATTTTATGCTTTCTACCTTTGAGCGAGTCTATTTCTCTCCGCGGTGCACAGTATCTCTTACCATTAGTCATTCAAAGCCTGTTAGCCTTGTAGACTCGTCGATCGCCCGTTAACAAGAAAGCCTACATTTTGATTTTTTACTCGACTTTTTCCTTTTTTCTTTATTAGCGATCCACTTCGCCCTCTACATCCCATCTCGAACACAATTTTCGCAAATTCATTTTTATGATGGAGTGTGCCCTTAGGTCTTTCCCTAAATCAGAGGAAAATCTGTACCGAAGATTTTGTGGCGGCAAACTCCTTTTCATCACTCTTACTCTGTTCGCAGTAAAGATGCATCACGAACGAACCAACAAGGAATATTTTACTTGCATTTTCTACCCAGATATCGAAATAGTACTGCTACCGTGTTAATTAAGGAAAATCAACTTCTCGACACGAGCTCAACGCAATCGTCCAATATTTCTACTGAACGCAAGATAACAGCGGAAGAAGGTCAGACATCATTTTCAGTGCTTTTCTGTACAACAGTATCGTATTAATAACAATAATAAAACGGCTGCAGCATCAAAAACTAATTTAATATAATGGTTACACAATATATTAGGGTGTCCCAGAAGTTTTGAGAAAATTTCGACACTCGATTTTGCAACCATGTTGCGTGCGAATGCGGAAAAGCAGATCCATGGGACAAATGGTGGAAAGTGGGCATGGTTGGTAGACCATCACTATAGCTGACCGATATTGTACTTCGTCGTTGGAAGTAAGTTATCATCAGCTGAACTATGTCCAACCGACACAACTACCGGCATCTTCTGCTTCATTACTACCGATCTGGCCCCTCCGCCACTCAGGCTTTGAATGAGTCCTGGTCGTCGATAAGCAGCAGTGCACTCTCCATTCACACCTGCTGTAGGTGTACGCCCGCTTCTCCAGAGGAGAGATCTGCCTCGACAAAGTTCCTCAAAGAGCAAGCCCATGTTCCTCCAAGAGCGACACTTTTCCAGCTTCCGCTCGAAGCAATCCCTCTCAAAGCTCGAGGAAAATGGAAAGGACGATTGTCCCTCCCCATTCCACCATCCATAGGATTCTGCGCAGAAGTCGCGTTCTTGCAGCGTTTAGTGGAGTTATCCCCCCTCCCTAAGTGAACACGGGCGCTGAGTGCGAGTCAATGTGTGCCAACAACTTCTCCACAGTAAGGGAACGAAGGCATGGACAGACTTGGTGATCGCTCAGGAAGATAAGTGGATGTCCTGTGAATATCCACACAGAGACCTGCAATGGCTACCAGTGGAAGTGAAGCCACAACCAACCCCGAAGCGATGCGACCGCAACAAGAAAAAAGTGATCTCTATATTTTTCTGCTCCACCGAATGAGATCCTACTCGAGAGTACTGCCGCGACCGCTAGAGCATTGTGCGAACAGCTGCGAGAGATGGTGTCTCGAGCTCCCATTTTACACCAATTACAAGAAAAATTCCTAATTGGGATGGGCAGTGCTTGACCACATCACGCGAGGATGACGACGGAAGAGCTGGAGAGACTTGTCATGATCTGGCTACCCCACCCTCCGTATTCAGCTGAACTTACCCATTGTGACTACCATGTCTCCAGAAGGCTATAAGCTCATAGCAGAATTAAAAAATCCAACAACCATCAAGAGGTCATGTGTGCAATAGGTGAATTGATCGCGTTACGCTCCTCTTCCTGCTAGGAGAAGGGCATCAGTGCTCTGCTCAATCCATGGAGAGGGGTCGTGGCTAAGAAGGGCCACTACATGGATTACTGATCCTACGTGTCTTTCGTAGGAATTTTGTGTTGAATAAGCAGACCGAATTTTCTCAAAACTTTTGGGACCCCCTAATAATAAAAACAATGTAACAGCAATCCAAAAGTGGGGGGGGAGAACAAAAAAGTGTCACTTCGCCCATAGCGCGCATCAGCAAACTTCTCATCACGGAGGGCTTCGCTGCTTGTAAGGAGTAGCAGGCCCTCATTAAGTGAGCCCCGGAATATGACGTCATCTACCATCACCGTCGAGCTTAGGAAGGCCTACGGTGATCGCTCCAGCGTGGAACTGCCACATAATTTCTCCATTAAGCTAACTGATGGGTAGCTTTCTAGGAACCTTACCTCTGATTATGCGTGGCCACTCCGGACCAGCACCTGATAAGGTCATAGTGGTCCGCGATCTGGCGAGAACTCTGTTGAGCTCGACCCGTACCCCAGGTTCAGTAGGAAAGCCTTCCGATGAAATCGGTGTAGAAAGCTGTCGTGGATTTTTTTGATAGACTGTAATGTGCTCTTCAGTATTCAGACATTCGGTTTACGTTTAGTGTTGAAGCAGCAACCCCAGCAGAAGTCTTCTCGAAGAATCTATCCGTTGAGTGGGACCGAATAGCCTACACACGTGTAGTACACATGTTTCATTTCATATCGTTTCATGCACAGCTCGAAAATGCGCTACACCGGCCCTAGGGTCTTACGCATCTGGCTTGTGACCACTGATCTTGGCTCTTGGGCAAGCAAACTTAGCCGCGTGTTCCGGGCACCCAACAGGAGGCCCGTCGCGCAGCGAGAAGGCAGAGATGCATTCAGATAAGTGGATGAGTCGCAGCGTGAACTGCGCACTATGGGACGTATTATAGAATTCTTTTTAATTTGACGGTAAATCGCCACAGTACGCGTTGCGACTCGCACGCTGACCCGTCTGCCTCTCTCCCTTCTCGCCGCGCGGCGACGGGCCTCTTGTGGAGTACCCACATGGTCCTTACGCAATAGCGTGGTCCTTTCGCGATTGCACGCAAGCAGCGTAGCGTTCGGAGTGATGCTGCTTACTTTTCGATTGGTTTTACTTCCTCAAACCGTTCGTTTATCGCATTTTCTTTGTTTGAATTCGTGCACAACAAAGCAGAGTAGGAGAACTCCACAGGGTTTCTTTTCAGCGTTTCGATCACCATGGCCAACTTCACGTCCGACCCGATTGCCACCCTTAGCAAATTTGCGTCGACGAACGGCCAGCGAAACAAGAACAAGGCCAGCACAAGAATTGTGATTGATTCTGTAAAGATCAATATCCACCTTTTTCGTATGACATTGATAAAGTCACGATCTCCTTAGCTCTTTCTTGCATTTTTCAACGTTCAATGGATCAAGAGTGAACGCAGGTCGAGTATTTGAAAGGTCGGTCAGGACATGTCCTCCCTTTCAAAAAACGAGAAATTGTCGGCTGCAGACCATATACCACAACTGACGACGGCCGCGAAAATGTGGCGTTGTAACTGCCACTTTTTCGCGGCCGTCGTCAGTTGTGGGATATGGTCTGCACCCGATACTTTCTAGTTTTCCGAAGGGGAGTATATGTACGGATTGCAGGCGATCAATCGCAAACTGTAATGGACTCGCCGACCAAATGGTATTGGGTCATCAAAACCAACTCATTAATTTGACGTAAAGTGCTACGGTATGCTTTTCGCGCATGCCGGGCCTCTTGACCACCAAGACTGGAAGCAATGATGTATTGCTGTGATCTATTGACCGTTTCACCCAGTGCCTAGGCAGGATCACTCGCAGATTTTCTTTGCGGTTTTGTCCATTTTCACTTCGATTTTCAACTTTTTCGATACCTGAGAGTTTTATTACTTACGATCTTCCGCAATCTGGGAATTCTCTACTGACATGGATTCCGTTTGGCACAGTTTGGACCTTGTCCGAACGCTTGAACCTTCTAAAATGTCGTTGACAGTTCTAGTCCAGAGTAATCATATCCTCCATCTTACTGATCTTCAGCTTCTCTATAATAGTCGGAAACAAATTTTGTGTGATAGAAAACCTCAACACGCAGCGCATCCGCTCGAAGATTTCTGATTTCACTACAAATCTTCCTTTCATGGTTACGTCGAAAAACTACTGGTATTGTTAGCACACATATTCAGCATACCTTTTATGCTTTTTATAGGCTCTTGTTGTAATAATTAATCATATTAATTCATTAATAGTTATTTCAAAAGCGAAGTGCTGCGGATAAATCGAGGGGTAAAATCTCTGGTCCCGAATCATCCCACAGAGCAAGCATGTTTTTCATCTGTTTGGCCCCGTTCGTGGCTCCCAAATGGTACGATTTGGCGTTCAAGCGACTTGGCGGTTATGCTGAAAGAAGTGTATACCGGATCGCCCACTTACCACATCAACCAATTCTACACGGGCCGAGTCACTTCAACCGATGCGCACCTAGTCCTTTCAACTTAATCTCCAATTCGCCGAATCGCATAACCGCTACCTCGGATTGAAACATATGGTTTCCTTTTGGCGTGGTTGCCAAATCGCTCGAGTCGCGAGCTGTGAACAAGGCCCATTCCGTGCCAGGCTTTTCTGAGAGGTTGATAGCACTGGCTTGTCGTTTTTTGACGGAACACACTTCGCAAAAATTAAATGGTGTTTTAATGATTTTCATTCTAGTACGAATTTATAGAAAGGCGCAATGAAAAAAAGGACCTGATCAGCCTGGCCGTCTTTGACGGAACTTCTTCAGCCGAAGCTAAAGATCTTCCTGTAAATAGACGCAGGCTCTCCTTCACTGCCCTCACCTTCTTCAGAATATGATGTCATCTGTCGTCGTCTTTGAGCTCAGGGAGGCCTTGTAACTGCCTCTCCCTGAAGTTCTTACATAATTTCTTGAATCAATATTGGATAATACCTAGGGAAATTAGCCCTGACATGCGACCCCCCCCCCTCCCTCGAAACCCGCCTTTCAGACGTAGTAATTGTGCACCACCCGTCGTGGACCACATTGAGCTCAACCAATGCGTCATATTTCCAGGCAAACTTTTCTGACGCCGTCCACCTACATGGCTACTATGAGGATTTCCTTATAAAAAAGAAGTGCTCTTCAATTCTATTATAATTTGGGAGCATTCGGTTTGAATGAGCAGAGTATGAGAAAATCTATCTGAAGACGGAGCAAATGTCTTTTTTCTTATTGCCCCTCCCCTTATATAGCCCTTCCAAGTGACATACATTGTTGTCAAGTTCACTTTACCGCGAACTTAAAGGCAGTGTCCATTATTGAGCCGGTGTAGTCATGTCGCTCAATAGCGAAAGCAAAGGTGTATAATAGACCGCTTGCGAATAAAAAACTGAAGAAGAACCGCTGAAAACATGCGAAATTCCCTCTTCTCGTTAATGATTGCTGTTGACACGAGCTAGGCAATGGCAGCTTGTCTGGGAGCTCTGTAGATAGAACACAAAGTAAAAAGGAAGGCGAGTGAGCCGAAGACCGTTACGTCAAGAGCGCGAAGAGCAGCTATCAGCACCAGTCATGGTAAGGTTTCGATGTCCTTGTTGCAGCCTTTGAAACAGCGAGAACGGCATCACTTCCAAATCGGTAGAGCTCTAGGGTCATTCCCTCCACTGAAGGGAACAGCTTAATCGTGGATTGTGTCCTTAGTTTCGGAACCTGGTATTCGAATTCCTTTCGGCGACTTCAATGCTGTCAAATTGAGTTATCCCTCTATGCCACGTTCCGTATAAACAACTCCAAGCTAGCAATTTCATCAGCGGCTATGCAAAGTTGCTCACGTCCCAAGTTCAACTTCCGCAAAGGGTTTTTGCAAGGGTGCTGCAGGCGCAATGGAAAGTTTCAGTCGTCACCCGATGGAAACTTGGTTCAATCGGTGCGCTTCACGCAATTACGCCCTCTGTGCAAACACACTCGATCCGCGTGGGTTCTTGCAGAGATCACCTGGCTCAGAACGATCCCACCGGAAGTCCTATTTTTTAGTTATCTCTTCCAGGACTTGATGACCGCCTTGTTGTTCATACTGACTTCCTTTGATTACGGTCGATTCTTCATTGTGTTGTGTGAACTCATTCCACGAAAAACTGTTTTCATTTTGTTTCAGCTACTCGATTTCCTTCCTATTCTTCCTTTCTTTATTTCCTTTGCTTTCCACATTTCCTTTCTTTATACGACCATTTTCATCCAACGGTCATCGGCTCACTCTCAATAGCATTTTTCCCGGACTATACTCTTGCATAGCAAAATTTCAAATAATTTGAGGAGTCCGTTTCATTTCAGCTGAGGGGGGGGGGTGCATTGCTGTGCAACAGTCTGCTCTAATGCCAATTTGGCTCAAGGAGTCCTTCAATGTAACGAACTGCTATCAGCAATTCCTAATTTACTTCTTTAGTTTGTTTGTATGATGTTGTTCTTGTGCCTAATGCCAGAAACATCTCTGAAAGGTATGTAGGATTCAGCTAGTGAGCAGCTTGGACCAAGCCTGGGGAGGGGCGGGAGAACCCGGGAGAACAAAGATTTTTCACGCACTCGGTGGTGTCCCCCGCCTTTAAGGCTTAGTACTTGAATTATCAATGAAAGAATATGCTTTCTATGGTTGAGCGCTCTGAGTCGCTATGCCCCCCTCCCTCCCGACTGGAATATACCCCCTTTGCTCATTATCATAATGCACTATATTGCTGATGCTCTTGATGCGGTGTGATGCCCTCGACGTCACGTGTGCTACTAAGTCCGCAACTGCGACACGTTACGTCGAAAAAACAAGGTGTAATAGAGTATACAAACAACAATGTACTAACAAAATCCCTCAACAAGCCATGAAACGCTTGCTAATTTTCTCAAATATCTAAATACTCCCGAACTGACTTATTCTTCTGACAACCTCCCCCACCCTTCCCCGCCTTCTCCTTACAGTAACAATTAAAGCACACTCTCACAAGGTGGATTCAGCGAGCAATACTTGACCGTGATTCATTCTCTATGACAAGCCTGATGACAATTTCAGGGTTGAGCTATGACCTGCTTAAGTAATCTATCGATTCGTCATTTGCAAGATCTCTTTCGACCTTTCACAATGAGGATCAGCCGTCCGTTATGTCATGTGTTACGGGGAGGGGTCGTATTTGAAGCTTTTGGAGAGGGGTCAGAATTGTTGGGAGTCGT
>KZ346324.1:35665-48627 GCA_002352805.1 Teladorsagia circumcincta | reverse complement strand
CTTTCTACTCTCTTCGACCGTAGCGCTCTCTCGCCTTATACTCTCCTCGCCGCGCTTAGTCTCTTCTTCGTTTAGCACAGCCGATTACGCAGGTGAGTGAGCCCACAACCTAAGCGTTTTCGATGGATTCTTTTTGTTTTTTTTTTACTGCCGGCCCATTTCGCACCAATACATTCCCATTCGCAGGCAAGAGCCACACCCATGTATGCGATCCTGGGGCACGCCTTGAAAGCGAGAGAATAAGCTAACAAGGGAGGGGGAGTACAGGGCGAAGCGCGCTTCTTCGAAATGATTTCTTGCATATTGTAGGTACATATGTATGGACCACAAAACCATGTCTTGTTCTCGCTAAACTGTTTAAGTAGTTTCAAAATTTATGAGTAGTGAATCATACTCAGTGGTACGATCCCCTGTGGCGACTGAATTTTGCATTCAAAGTCGTGGCCACTTGCTGGCTTCAAATTGTCCTAAACATTGATATGATATCTGCTTTTAAAATTTAGCGCCTTTTGGCACCAACCCGTACGCGCCAACCCAAACGCAAAATAAATTCAGTCACCACAGGGGATCGAAGCTGTAACACTATCTTCCACAACTTTCTTCGAACTACTTAAACCGTTTAGCGAAAACGAAACATGGTTTTGTGGTCGATGCGTGTGCCCTACAATATGCAGGAAACGTAGACGGACATAGACATCATTCGAAAATTGATTGTGAAACAAGTTTAAAGGCAAGCTCCGCGATAAAATGGGTGTGGAAAAGGGGTGGGTATTGCCACTTTTCACGCATCACTAAAAGGGCTAGATGTCGTAGAATCCTCTCCAATGCAACGCGATGGCAACTGTGCCCGCGCTCTTGCCGCGACATCACGTGCCAGACGACAGCGGAAGGCGGGGCTTGCGAGCCAAGGTGTGGATTGCGGGTCGAGCGAGTTTCTACTGCCTTTGTCTTACATTTTCAAGCCACAAAAGGGCGGGACATCAATCCCAGTCCACTTGTCTACTACTCTAGGGGTTGGAGCAGGTGGGCATGCCTGATCCCGGAGCGTGCCTTTAAATAACAAGCAGGAGAGAATAATAACAAAAATACCACAGTTTGACGGCTATGTACCTATGGATGACATTTTTACTTATGGTTGACCGCAAATCGTCTAGATGAAGCACAAGGGCCATGGATGAATACGGATTTGCTAATGTGTAAATGTGCTAGACTATATAACAGTGGAAAAATTGCGGCTACGGTAACTACATAGGTCTGGAGTTCAAAAACCGCAGAAGTATGCGCGGCTATACTCCCAATCGTGAGCTCAGCCCATAGCCACTCATTTACTGGTTGACGCCGTGCACTATGCAACGTAGCTAACCATTTATTTTGTTTGCGTTCATCGTAGATTGGTTTGCGCAGAAAAATCAAAATTGTGGGTGGTTTTGACAGTAGCATATGAACAAAGCCAAACTCGAATCCAAGCGAGAATTGAACTCGCTCGTTTAAATTCCGCCTCGGGTTTCCTCTTAATTAGGAAATTTCAAGGAGTTACGGAACAATTATACCCCGTAAAAATCCATTATGACTGTGGCTGCTATCTCAAAAAATGTGAACAATGGGTAAGGGAACAACTAATGAAGCCGAGATCCCATTGAGCTTCGAAGGATGTTTCTTGGGAGTGCCCTGATTCCCGAAATCCCATCAAGGGAGCATGTACATCTTTGAAAAGAATCTTTCAAATGAATCTCTGTATGTTCTGAGCATTTCTAAAAGTTCCAAATATAATTGGTCTCCTTGATCAGATCCCCTTGATTAAGCTGTATACCGTGCCCTCATCCTCTTTATGCGGACCCTACGAAACAGGCTTTACCCCCGCTGGGTCTTCATGGAGTTTCCAACGTCACCGCTCTTATCTTTCATAACCAGGAAGTGTGGGAGGACATGGTGGTCATCAAGTGGAACATGGTCCACCGAGTCGATTCCAGCCCATTTCCTCAAAATCATCCAGCCAGGGGGTTCGTTGAGATCATTCTTCAAATGCATCCTTGCTTGATGGTGGATGGTTATCCACTACCCTCTAAAAGCTGCTGTAGAAGTCAAGGGCCTCGTCAATTGCGTGCATAGATGTGACAGCAGAAGTAAACGGGACATTCCAAACAGGTTGACAAGCGCTAAGTTCTTTCTTCCTTATGTCTGGAGCTATTGTGTAGTTGTGGGGAAACATGAATGCCAGTTTCACGAAGTTGACTAGCTTACGCTCGACTGCGCTCACCTGACCTAAGGAATGTCTGCGGACTTGGTGAACTGGATAGCTCCGTTTGCGCTCCCGTCCGTGGTGTGTCGAGTTCATTGAGACAGGAGTGGTCACTGACTTCCGTGGCCGGTCAGTTCCTCAAGACCACGGGGTACTAATGCAGCTGTTCCCTCCTCTTTCTGGCTTCGCTATAAGTCACGCTTCCTCTGGAGAAATCTGAAGGCCTATATCTCGACATGAGCCCTTGGCGTCCACCCTTTCCCTGTCAGAGTGCACTACTATCGACACTCTTCTGTGCATGAGCCTTCATTCACGTTTATCACGCCATCGACTATTTTCTTATGCTATCATATTGTGGTCTGAGACCGGATTAGCTAATAGCATGTTCGCTAGAAATAATATCCTAAGACAGTCGCAATCTTAGATCTTAGCAAGATTATGTCGCCAATTTCTAGCGCTATTGTTCAGTACGGATCCAGTCCACGAGCTTTACTTCTATGCGGTATTCCCGTCAGAGAGTCTAATCCTCGCTGTTTCGTGTATTCGATTTTTGTCGCCCAGCATGCGTGTGGCCAATTTAGGCTTACGTGTTGTTCTTCTGATTGTATGACTGTCAAGGAGCTATCTATTTATATTGCTATTAGTTATCCGCATTGACGTTTTTCTTGATTGTAGTTGTTTTTCTTCAGTGGAAGTGGGGTAAGTCCAGTTTCAGGCACCTCCACGAAACTCACTCACTTGATTTCAGAATAGAATGTACTTTTACTTCTATTGTATTATTGCTAACTGCCGAGTTGCTTGCACTAGGGGCAGTCCCTTCCTTTCAATGGCTTCTTGATTTACGGTTTCACAGCTCAAGCTCCATTTCGGTTGAAACGCTTCCAAACAAAAATAGTTTGAGGTTTTTGAAGTTTCGTGCGATTCTCTTACGCTTCATGGATTTGAGAAAGCTCTTGAGAGTGACCTTGAACGTTTTATGAGATCAAAGTACAGGGGGGGGGGGGGCAAAAAAAAAGACTTTCGCCTACGTCGCAGGACCCCACTGGTACTCGACCAGAGCACCATGTTTCCGAGATAAACTCTTCAATTCTAAGCTGGGAGCATTCCATTTGAATTTAGCGAAGTGTGACCAAGTCCGTTTGAATGTGGTGACAAAACATCTTTATATTGCCCCTCCCGCTCCCCCCCCCCCCTGCATGATCTTATGGCTTTCTAGGTTGTTTTACATGAAACTAGGCCTGGAGTCAGGTTAATGTATTTTTCTCACTGATAATAGGGGAATGACAACAATTTTTCGCTTAAAGCCGACACCATAGTCATGGTCAACCGACTGTTGTTGCAAGAACCAACGAAGGGGGGAGGTGCTCGTAATTTGGGGTTGGCGACGGTCAAACGATCGGAAGTGGTTGCCGTATTTGTGGGAGGTGAAGAGTCGTACGTATTTGCGAGAGATGCGGAAGAGCGGCTTTTTGACGGATTTCCAAGGATTATGGAAAATATTTCTATGGGAGAAGCGTGAAATAGGGTTAGAGGATTCACCGTTACTTTAGCAACATTATTCATTCTCTCTTCCCCTCTCCTCCCCACTGCGCCCACCGCTCTAACAAAGCGTTTACTGGAAGCAGTTCCAGATAATTACTCAGCACTTCTGCGAGAAAATATCTTATGAAAGCTGAGTTCATGGCGCATCCTCAAACAAATCCAGATATTTAATTTTCTTGCGATTTCGCACCTTGCTTGATCAAGTCTAAGGGCTCCAAACCCGAGTAGTTTAATTTCTTATGTTGTTCAAGCGTCGTTTTTAAAAGATCCGAGCCAGATGTTTCCCTTGAATAGCATGCTAATAGCTCAGTCGTTTGCTTGGTGAGCGCTTTCTCTGTACATAACCTGTTTACTGTTGTGGCCATTTATGGTTCGTTTTTACCTAGCGGACACTAATAGACCGCAGGGATGTCGTTGCTGTTCTTCTCAGCTGTCTCTTCGGACATGTCTTATGTCAAGTCAGACAGTATCTAGCTTCAGCTAGTGCTACGTTACAGGTTCGATGCGATGACTGCGATTGTCGTACTAGGATTGCCGTTACTACTTTTGCTGCTCCATCGCCTTCAGCTATCCACAGCCACCAAATCACCTCAACGTGAGTCGCACTATCACTATGCATACGAGCGCGCGTTTTTCTCCCTTTCTTTGACCGCGTTAGCGGGTTTTTCCCCTAGATCCGATTTCGGCGCTAATTCGTTTATGGCGCTTTAAAAAAAGCGCTTCACTTCAAAGAAAAAAACAGGGCATTTGGATTCCGAAAAATTCCACAGTGAAATCAAGACGGTGAAGAAGGCACGAGTTCCCTCCTATACGTTCACCTTTTTCATATTGCTATTTTCAGTTATTTTCCTAGTTTAAAACCCCTTATCCCCAGAACGTTATTTTTCGCTTAATTCCAGAAAGAAGCCGGGGATCCTTCTAAACTCCAAATTGTTGTCAGGGGTTGCCTTTAGCCACTTCTTATACCACTTCTCCAATCGAACAAATCAATTCAAGGCAGTCCTTCTACATCTCAGTTGTCTGATTCTCTCAAGTGTATATCATCAACTCTCAAAACCCTCCTTTTCCGAAAAAATGATACTATCGTACTTTTCGCTTGATTAGTGACTATCAAGCGTGGTATAACATCTGTTACTTTCAATAGAGGAGGAAGGAGGAGTGTGGGGTGGTACCTATGCTACATATTTATAGGGGTCGTCCAGGGGATCTTTGTGTTTTTGAGAGATGGCCGAAGATTAAGGAGTTGTGGTGAAAATCCACTAGGAGGGGCCACTCCATAGTGCTCTTCAATACTCAAGATGAGAATGACACGTGATCGATCACTTAAGGTGTATTTCTGATAAATACTGGTATAAAATGGCAGTGATCCAGAGGTGCTTTCACAGTTTGGTCGGCGATGGTCCAAGGAAACTGTCCTGAACCAGGAAAATAGAGAGTTTACCTTGGTTTAGGGATGGAGAAGCTCCGGGGTGGATGAAGAGGTGCCAGAAATTGGGCAGGATGTTGGCAGTAGATGTGGAATGTGAGGCACCAACCGGTCCTCATCAAAAGTGCGCTTCAAATTAGTCGTAAAAATATTATCTTATCCTTAGTCTCGGATAGCTGACGGAGTGCTCTTCAGGACAAAGAATAAGGCACTAAGGAGTATCCCACCCACCCCCCCCCCCCCCTCCCAACCTGGATTTCACCAGGAGTTGTTGTAGTAGCAAAGTTTTCAAAGACTCAGAGGAAATCTTACAGCTTTCCGCGCCGCGCTTCTCCGGATCCACGGCCTTTGCGAAGTGGTGGTAAACGCTTGCTAATTGTATAGATAGGGATACCAGAGGAACAGCGAAGGGTTTTATAGACCCAGCGCAGTAAGGGCGCCGCTACCTAGCTACCGTAATGCCAAAGCCCTCGGAGAGCTTGCCTAGTCCGCTTTTTCTGAAAACTGTGTAAAGCTGAGCGGCTACGGGCTAGTGAAAGTGACGTGTGGTGGTTGACCATTCTTGGATATCCGCGCTATTTTCAACTGGGTTTTGATTGCTGGCTAAACTGAGAGTAGCTCTGAGTCGAATAGGATGGTAGCATTTTCGAAATGATTTCGTCCTCCGAAACCGCGAATTAGTCGGACCGTCAGGCGTAAAAAGAAGATTACCAGACAAACCTGTGTTGTCAGGAGCATCAATTAGACAAGTTTTTTTTCCTCCACAGTGACCCTGCTTGCCTTTTCGAACGTTCCTGAGCTTGCATCAGCTTCCGTGACTAGCCGCAGTCAGGTGTTTTTTACCTGGCAGTTTTAGGCAATCGAACAACATGCTTACTGTTGTGTCAGTTTGTGCCTGAAAGGAGGGTATGCGGTGAAAATGTGATTGGGGGGGGGGGTACCCCATTTTTCTCTGCGGCTCTAGCGGAAAGGATCAAGATAAGGCTGAGGATATGTTCAGCGGTAAGCATAAGATTTTTGATAACGCGCTCATTCAAAGTAGTTTATTGATGAGAGCCGGTGAAATGCTCTACCATCGACATCCAATTCATTTTCGCACGTTTTCAGATGTCCACCCATTGTGGTCACCTCTCCACCCTACCCTCTCCCCTCTACGACTAGGCCAAAATACCCGGCTCTTGGCTCGGAATCTCTTCTCCGCGCCATTCCAGACTGATTTGGCCGGCCTTAATTGAAAAGCTTCTTCGAATGAAAATCTCATGAAAGCTCTTTCTCTGAGCCTTATCAGCGCCCTTATCTCAATCCTTATCGTTAGGGCTGCAGAACACGATGAGGTGCCCCCTCCAGATACATTTTCACCGAACTTCCTTTTGCTCCTTCACCGCTTCGTTTTCAAATATATTCTCTTGTAATTCCAAAGATAGGACACCAGTAACGCTGAAGGAAAGGAAAAGGGCTAGAGTTTTTGGAGCTTTACTTGTCCATTTGAGTGATCAGCCTTATCCCACCGAGGAAGCACTTGTGCGAACTTCCCTATCGAATAAGTGGCCATACATATCTTACCGTCTTCGCATTTGTGTGGTAACGAGAGAGAAGGAGAAAAGAAATGTCTGCCGAAAATCGCAGGTTATCCCCCGTGCAAATTAGGGCCTTCTCATGAATTGATCAAGTTAGGTTCAAAACGGAGAAAGGCTCGCGGAGGTCTAGACTTGAGCATGAGAGAAAAAGCGAAGTAAACGAAATCGGGTAGAAATTGGAGAAGTAGTTGAGCAAAAACTATCAAGGGAAGGTAGGGACTCGACTATTTTCCCTGCTATCGGGATCACACTGTGATAGAGGCTTGCTTCTAGGGTCCATTTTAAATCTTGGCTCTTTGCGGAAGACTTGGACTAGAATGAGAAAAGGGAAGTTCTGGTCTTGTTAGGCACTTCATTAGAATTCTATATGATATATTGACGCTGGATGTAACCCCAAACCGTGCGGGTGATCGGGCGCGTCTCACCGCTACACTATGGCCTGCGTCAGACTGACATACCCTACCTGTGCAATATACAAATCAACGTAAAATGTTGTTTTATGAGCATCTCAGCTTCTTCTGAAGAATTCGGGAGGAGTCACACTCTGAAATAGGGATTTGAGGCTGTCATACCAACAATGTAATCTGAAAATGCTTTTGAATATTAGTATTCAATCCATTCCTTTCGAATAGGAACGAATACGTGGTGCCTCTCTGGAAAGTAATATGGTCGGCCCTGGAGATCGACTTGTAGAAAACCTATTCTTTATTTCAGCATGCTTCTTCCCTGAATCGGATATTCGACCGTTTTTTCACGACGTGCAAGATAGTGTGGCCGCTGGAACGACGATCACTGACACGATCGTTGACCCTTATGATGCCGACATTTTGTTAGCGTCGGTGAGGTCCGAGAAGCCACTAGGGGTAAGTCGTAATTTTCTAACAAATATCGACAAATAAATATTGCACTAGGATCAAGTGATATTCGAGAAACGTCAGCAAGGGAAGTATCTATAATGTAGAAAAAATAGCATAGTGGGGTTCCATCCTGGAGGGCTGTGACTTGGATTTTTAGAACAATATAATAGGAATTTCTAATGACCTTTCCGTTGTGTAATATGTGCCCAACTAATTAATGGAATTTTTCAGAAAAAAAAGAATCTCAGGCACATACTCTGCTTCTTGCAGTAGTCCCTGTCGCGATTGTAATCCCAGTGTATGGAGTGAATCTGGCCTTGGAAAAATTAACATGAAATATTCTTTTTGATGCTTTTGATGCTTCCTGATATCCTGCATCTTACCGAGTCTGCAGATTCGGCAAACCGTGTTGTGGAAGCAGAGTGTATTCAAAGGCAAGGGAGCCAGGAAGTAGGTGATCTTCAGAGGGATGGGAGGTTGTTTTTGAGAAATCCTTTGTCGAAACTGGTCAAGCCGTAACGTCAGGAAAGTCTCACATGCGAGAAAAATGGATGGTTGAGGTGGGCGTGGCACTGTGGAAGCCACGCTGTCCCCCGCGGCCTGCAATGTGTAATACCCTGTGGTGCCACGCTAATGTCTAAATGCTAAGAGAGAATGGACTCAGTAATTTCTGTATTTCTACTCTATACATAGGTCCGCACGGACGCTCATTGTGATCATTACGGTGGAACTAGGCAAGGGCACCATTTCACATGGTAACGGCTAGCAGGACAGATCAACAGAGACGATTCATTGGTATTCGAGTCGTATCTGGCTCTTTGGAGGAAGAAGGCTCACATTGGTGTATTCGCAGTGTGCTTTGGCGAGGGAGAAGTGGAACGGTGGGAATGTTTTGGAAAGGTCTACTAGTTTTTTCGTGACCTTTCAAGGAAATAGTGAAATTTTTCTGGTTGGAACGTAGAGGCGAATGTGGACTGTAGGATCCTAAAGGTGGGCGGGGGAGGGGTCGTTCCAGTAATTTTCTGGAGTGGAGTGTTGGCTCTAGGGTCAACTCTTAGGTATAGTTACTACTTAGTTTGTATAGATAAAGTGCTGAACTCCATCGGTATTCGTTTATCCGTAGCCATTTCCATGTTTCATAGAAGGTGTCCATAGAGGAGGAATCCACTACGTTCTCTAGCAGCGATCTTTCTTTCAATAGCCGATTTATTTAGATCAACTTCACGAGAAATTTTGAGTTGAAGTCTAATCGAAATGGACGTTTCTCGCTCCGGTCAACGTTGCCTTTGTCATTGCCGCCTGGTGAAAGTGTCCTGAAACTTTTTGTGACGGTTGTATGCAACGACGAGGCGTTCCCGCTGTTCACAATTCGTATGCGAGCAAATGAGTCAAACGAAGGACCTCAGTTCTACAACGAGCCATACCATGTGGAGGTTAATGAGGTACCGTTCATTTTTAAAAACAGTGTCGAAATGCTCAGGGAAAAAATCGGTTTTCAGAGTCTGAGCGTTGGCGACACTGTGGAAACGCCAGTTGTAGTCGTTGATTGGGAATCTGAGGATTCACCTCCAAAACTTCATCTTGAGGTTCGTTGAAGCGAGAATATATGTATGTACATATATAATAATAGAATATGTAGAGCCAAACTTTTCACAATGTAATGCTATGTTTTCAGGATTCTGATTCTCCGTTCAAGATTGTGACCGAGAAACGTCAAAAGTCGCCGGTGATGAAAGTCGGCTCAAATCAGACGTCATCACGCGAGCCGGCTATTGTCTTATTGAAACTCGTCAAGCCGATCACACACCTTCCCATGACAGTGAAACTTGTTGCTGAGGTAGGACTATTGCGATCATTGAGCTGTACTATTTAACTTCCTTTCCTTCTTCTCGTGCTTCTACTATGACGATATTGGCGGGTCTTGGCTAGAAATTCTTTATCTACAGCGTCTTAAAACAGACACCGAGAGTGCAGCAGTAGGTGCGACGACGTCACGCATATTTACGCCTCTCGTGTGTGCCTTCGTCAGTTTAAGCATTCGCTAATCGTGGAATCGGATGCAGACGCAGACAGGCGAAATAGCACGGTTCTAAAAGAGGGTGGAGGAGAATGGAAGGTGCGGGTGACAGGAGGTCAGCGCGCGAAGTCGCGCGGTGACCTCTTGCTACGCAGTCAATATCGAGCGATGTTATCTTCGACATATGGTGGGCAGATGGTCACATATTTCAGAATAGCCAGGACAGTGCTTCTGAAACGTTGATTCATCTCCATGGAAAGACACGAACAGAGAAAAAACGAGCCAAAGCTCACTCTTCGTTAATTCAGGTGAGTCATGTATGAAAATAATTGAAAATAGGAGTGGGCTTTCGCACTTGTAGGGCTACGTGCGGAGAAAAATAAGGCAAGCCCTCCCTATTTGCCCAGCTCTTACCTGAGATCAGAGTGGATAACGGTCGAGGAAATTCTCGACGACGTTTCTGTTTTGCGAGAAAAAAGCGCGTCGAGAGTCAATGTATGCGCGGACGGCTGGGGCGCGCCGCGGTGGCGAAAGTGAATGTGCGCCCGCGAGAGAGCGTGACTAAAGGAGCGAAAATCCTCGACTGATCCTCGACCGATTTTTGTCCACTCTGAGAGCCCGGACCACCACCGCTCTTCACAGCTCCATTTAAGAATCGTTTAGCAGATTCGTAACGCAGAATAGAGAGCGCATCTAGAATTAGACATCTATTTCTGAATGGCCAGGACGACATGGTATCCTTTCCTTATAGGATAACTCCCTCCAGAATACTCTGAGCCAGAACGTGCCGTTCTGATTTTGTTTCTGTACATGGTTGACCTCAAGCTTATTTTATCGAACATAGCCGATTACAGTCCGCTTATAGTCAAGTATTCCAGAGATCTCGTGCGCTGCCGATTTCCGTGGAGCCGGAAGAGGACGCTTTGAATCAGAACAAGTTGCCATTATCAGAAGAGCTCAGCCCTCTGGTGGGAACTCATGTTCCCCTCGTGGGATCTCACCTACCCCAAGCTTCTCCGAGGCCTCGCACAAGGCTTCCGATAATAACATCTGATAGTTCTCACCACAACGAGTCTTCGACCCGTTTCGAGAAATGTGCTATCAGTGTGACAATGCCGGAGAATAGCGAAGTTGGTACGTTGGTCACCACTTTGAAGGTGCTGAACAGGAAGAGGGTATGAACCTTTTTTTCTGAAAGAATCGCTAAATTTGAAGTTTCGTTTTTTCAGTGGACATTGATTGATATGGTGGATCCAGACGGGACCTTTGAGATACGGCAAAAAACTGGCGAAGTGGTTATTCGCGATAACCGGATTATGGATCGAGAATTGTTCACCAACCTCGAACTCGTTGCTGAAATCCATGTCAGTTCTCGCGTAATTTTCTTATTTGTGATATCTTAACATTCAATTTTCAAGGGCTCGTCTCACCTGACAAAATGCGCCCGAGTCCGCGTCAATGTCGAGTTACTCGACGAGAACGATAACCGTCCTACCTTTGAGAAGGAGAAGTATGTGAATTTGTGATTCTTAAAATGGTGCCTGTTCGATGCCTATCGGGTTTATGCTCAAGATAGAAAGGGCAGTCCGAGTGATTAATCGTCACCAGTATCGGGGGGGAGGGGGAGCACAAGCCGTTAAAGCAACAGTCCCTGCGGGGTCTGTTGCCTTCGATACTAATGGTGCGAAACGATGCGCAAGTCCTAGACAAGCACGTAAAGAGACACTGTACAAAAAACTTGCCTTGAAACGTCTCTGGATGGGAAACGAACACTGTCGAAGGAGGCGGGACTCACCGATTATGTTAGCACCACCCATTTGCAAGTCGTGGGCTGCGGAGGCGTTCGTGGTTGTTCTGGGACCACAGGGACTATTCGAACTCGGTCCTTTACTTACCCACCTACAGCATCTTTACCGACCACTTTGCCTCTCAAATCCGATCTAGAACAGTTGCTCCAGGAAGGATTAGAGGCGCATTTCCTGGCCACTAGAGATATGAGAAATTCTTCCACTGAAATTCAAAGTTCTGCTGTTTTTGAGCTAGTCACTAAGATTATATCATCCGTTTCGTTCCTACCCGGTCACTTAACACAAGCTCTGCTTCGATAGCCTTGCTTTGCGTGCTTTTATGGAAACACCTAACCCTCCCTCCACCTCCCCCCCCCACCTGAACGCGTCCCCTCGACCATTCGTTCGGATAACTATGGAATCACGAACACTAAGATTTATACTACCTTTGTCTTTTCGGATTTCAGTTTCTATTGAAGGCAGCGATTACGATTTTTTCTAGAAGGGTTAAGACGGGACGTAGATTGCTCAGTGGTATGCCAGTGGTGGAAAAAAGCGGAGAAATTCGTCAGGAAAATGCGAAACAGGACCCCTTTTTTGGCATTTGGCTTTCACTCATGACGGGTAACAGCTGAGAGAGCTGACGTATGAACGACATACCGCATTGCGTTTGGTGGCATCATGCCAAATCACGCTTCAATCGAGTTGCTCCAGCTGTACTGACTGACTGCTGGCAACGCCGCTCGTCCAAATCACACCACTAGACTAGTGGGCGGAGTCTGAGTGCTTTCGAGGTCTTGCTCAGCAACCAGCGCACCTTTCGTAGTGGGAGTGCCACAAATCGCTTCTTTGGCAGCCAAGTAACTGCATCGTGTGGTGAGTATGCTTCCCCGATGCGTTCCTTACTTATCGTATTCGCTGCCTTCAAGTCATACTAGATCGTGACTCGCAGAGGTGCAGCTTCGCTGGAGGACGAAAACTGATTTTTGAAGATTTTTCTGATGTGCGCCACGCATGCCTCTTCTATGCAAATTCAGAAAAAAAAACTTTTGGAATGTCATAATGTGTTTGATCCTAGTGATTAGTCCCTCATAGGGAGTCTAGTGCCGATTAATAGGAGACAAGGAAAAAGGAGACTCTGGGGTCTTGTAAATAAATGTGGCATCAGAGCCTTCCACAATGCGTTTGCTGGACACACCGTTTGCCATGAGCACCGTAGTCGAGATGGCGACATAGATTCATCACCCAAATAGGAGAGATCGAAATGAAGTGACACAAATCACGTTCACATGATTCAGGTACGTTTTCCTGCTGTCGGACCAGTTTCCACCGGAAGGAACGGTCGGTGTCGTTCGGGCCAGGGATATTGACGAAGTACGTTTATTTTGCAGTGAGCAGTTATTCAACCTACAAATTACAGGGAATTTCCAACTCAGCCATGGATTTTTCTAGGGTGAAGCTGGTCACGTTTCGTACAGCCTTTTGAACTCGTCGGTACCATTCGAGATTCGTCCAAA